>PVJO010023452.1:0-26087 GCA_004026905.1 Hystrix cristata | reverse complement strand
ACTGAGCAGATGGGCCTCCGAAGCCCGAGGCCGGAGCCATTAGAGGAGCATGTGCAGGACAGGGCTTGGGCACGAGGGAGGGAGTTCCTGGGTCCTCCAGCTGCTCCTTTCAGAAGGATGCTCCTCCGCCGGGCTTCCTCTGCGTTTTCATTTCCTTTGGCCTGGAGGTCGCTCAACTCCATCCCTGTTTCACAGTGGGAACGCTGGTCTTCCCTGTGAAGATCGCCCCCCCCTGCCCTGCCCGAGCACCTGCTCCCCGCCTGTGCTTGCTGTTCCCAGCCTTTGGCTCACTCAGCTCATCTTCCGGTGTGTCCCAAACCAGCTGGCCTGGGAAGTACCTGCTCACCATATCCACTTGGGGCCAGTTCCAACCTTCTTGTCTGGGGACAGAACAGTAGGTCACGAAGCAGGATGTGGTGCTGGCTCATCAGTTTCTGTCCCTATTGGGTTCACCATCGCGGTCCCACTGTGCACAGCTCGCATGCCAAGAGATCGCGATTCATTTCGCTTAATTTTATTTCCCGTGCTGTTCAGACTTGTGGTAGAGAACGTGCCAGACCCATCTCCATTTAATCCGAACTATACAGAAAATGTAAAGAGGCTGGAGAGTTTGTGAGATGACAAGGAAATACCGGAGCTGGGGCTGGGGGGGCAGGCCTGTGCTCCCAGCACCCTGCGAGGTCAAGGCCGAGGCTGAAGGTCGGAGATTCAAGCCCAGCCGGGACCACTAGGCGACTTGGTAAGACTGTCTCAAATAAAAACAAATACATAAAAACGGCTGCAGATGTAGCTCCGTGTGAAGATCCTGGTTCAACCTCAAGCACCAAAATGCCCACTTGGAAAGAAAGTGACGTTTGTCCACTTTTGTATAGTCACCTCTGTATAGTCATGGGAGGAAACATGTGTCCAGTGCGATAGTCACACAGCAGCACAGATGCTCCCGGAGAGAAGCAGCTTTCTGATGTGCCCTGCCAATTTCGGTGTGAAAAGTATACTGCAAAAAAGTACATATCTTGTGGGTGTGAATATGTACATATATGTGTGTGGTATGTGTATATGTCAATATGTGTGTATAAATGCATGAGTGTTCAACAAGTAGGAATCTTATTTAATCTATATAAAATCTTTATATATTCTCCTCATGAGTACATATATACAGTGTACTATACATAATGTCTGCATATTATCTTTATAAATACAATGCTTGCTTGCTGAGTACATCCACACACAGGTCCTAAGGACCAGCAGTCACTCCATACTCAAAATGTGCTCTTCTGTTTTTTCCCTCCTTGCCTTTCTTTCTCTGAACTGCAAACTTTCCAGCTACCGTGACGTAGGTGCAGTTGTGGTTTCCCCAAGCTCAGTAATTTTAGGAGAACAAACAAGACTCCTGCTTACATACGAGGGTCTGAAACAGCACAGGCTGTGAGGGTCCTCACCAAGCTGGAGTTTGGCCCCAAGGGCAGGGGCGAGTGGGGCCCAGAGGGGGGCTCCCTGTTCTGGCATCCCAGCAGCTAGCCGGCAGGCCAGCGGGGGGGAGCTGAGGGCCGCTCCTGCCAGGGCAGCTTCCTTCTTAACTTCCTGTGTGTGTTTCCTTCTAAGGCTGCATTTCTTAGTGAAGAAGGGCGATTGTTCTTGATGCCTTCAAAATGTTGAGTAAAAAAGTGCATGAGGAGTTGGGGATTTAGCTCAAGTGGTAGAGTGCTTGCTTAGCAAGTACAAGGCCCTGTGTTCAATTCTCAACAATTTCCCACCCCCCCAAAAAAAATGCATGAATCTTTCCTGGAGGAAAAGATGATATGTGGGCAAATATACCAAATAGCCCAATACTGACACCTAATGTTTTTTTTTTTAATTTCTCTCTCCCTGTAATTGCAAGCCCCCCACCCCCGTCTACAGTGTGTTGTGAGCCAAGTTGTATGGATGCTGCCCACCCATTTGATCACACATGGCCCTGTCGCGAGGCCCTGTCGTGAGAGCTGCACAGTGAATAGTGACCCACACACAGTGTGTGTTTGTTCTGTACATGTGCACACAGAGATAGTGAGTTCAGGTGTTGTCGTCCCTGGCATAGCAAATGCTTTGCCTGAAAACAGCCACCACTAAAGCCCTATTCAGATCTGAGAAATGGCATTATCAGGACGTTTTAGTTAAGCATTTCGTTGGGCAAATGCGTTCTACTAACAAGACCCTCTTGGAATGTGGTGTCCTGGTGGCTGATGTGCACAACCCGTCCTTCCCCCCGAGGGAGCTGCTGTGTGGGCTCCTCTAAGGGCTCGTGTCCAGGGAACACTGTAATGGAGACTTCTGGAGAGTAAACCCACTCACAAAGGATGTGCAGGTAAAGTCCTAGTGGAGAAGAGAGAATGCTCTCCTGAAAATGGGTTTTCTTCCCTGTGAGTATTTATGCCAATCAGATTGGATACATGCAAGAAGGTGCTCATTGCCCATTTAGCATTGAAACAGAGTCTTTTCTGGCCTTCATTGGAGTGACTCTTACTCAGCTTCCTACATTCACCTCACTTTGGAGCTGATCATAGTGTCTGTTGACAAGGACAGTTGTAGGCTGGAAAGAGAGAGAAGCATAAGAGACGAGTTACGCAGGAAAAATCCATCACAGCGGTATAATAGTTCTCGCCGCCCACAGAGACCAGGCTGTTGATGTTTGCTGCGCTCCCTTCTGCTTCACAGATTTCAAGTTTCTTCCATTAGCTTTCCTGCTGAGTCAGCCACACGTCTATTCCAGAAACTTTCCTTTCTCCTGTTCTTCTTGCCGAAGGTCAGGTGGGGAGGTTGGAGCCTCGGGAATCCAGCGTTGCCCGGAGCCACAGAAGGGACAAAAAGTCTGCAACTCTGTGGTCGGGGTCTCCAGGGGGAAGGTGCAGGGTCCCCGTGCACGGACAAGATGGAGGAACGAGGCAGAAGCACCAGTGTGGAGCTGAGAATGAAAAGGGGTGAGAAAGGAGCTGAGCTAGAAGAGGCTGAGGCAGAGCAGAAACTCAAGTTCCAAGTGAAGAGGAGAAAGATGGAAGTTTAAAGTGATAGGAAAATGAAAGCACACAAGATTATATTCTGTGTCTGAGTGTCCCCACCGCTAGTCCTCGTTACAGCAGTATTCTCTTTTTCTCTTTGATGTCTGGATTATTCCACCTAATATTTCCGTGCAGGTGTTTGACCAACTCTCTGTCCATACTGTAGGCATCACCCTCCACTCTTTGAGACCTGGATGAGTAACTTAATTATGATTTTCTTTTGTAGTGCTTGGGATTGAACCAAAGGCCTTCACTCTGAGCTACATCTCCCACCCTATTTTATTTATGGTTTTCAGATAGAGTCTTGCTAAGCTGCTACATTGCCCAGGCTGAGCTCAAACTCTCCATCCTCCTTCCTCAGCCTCCCAGGATGTGGGGCTTACAGGCACACACCACTGCATCTGACTTGCATCTTAGTCGTTACGTGCAACCTCTTAATTAAACTCGCTGGCATTTAATTCAAACTGAAAATATAGTATACGTCAGGTATGGTGTATGTAACATGATACTGCTCAAATTAGCATCCGTATAAACTTGATTAAGATGGAAAATATATTATTTCTTGGGATTAAGTTCCAGAACTACCAGACTGTGTGATTGTTGGCAGCCCTCCTGGCAATGAAGTTGCTGTATGGCAGATAGCATGAAACACAGCTCGAGGTGTTTGCCTGTAGTTAGGCTAACTAAAAAAAAAAATAATGAATATGAGTAATATGTGCCAAAAACTGTAACCAGGGATACAGAAAAAAAAAAAAAAGGCAAAAAGTTAAGCCTGAAAAAACACCAAATCAGTCATTTTCCCCTGGAATCATTCTTCTATTTCTACTTACATAAAAATAACAGAAATGGGGAAAAATCAAAATTGTCCCCAAGACTCCAGACTTGAATATTTGTAAATTTGGGGTATGAACTAGCAGACAGAGTTGTCCTTGGTTTCTCTTTCGTCACTCACCGTGTCAGGCTCCTGGCATTGCTTTGTCCCTGTGCAATGTTGCCTGCAGTCCAGGGAATTCCTGCAGCCCAAGAGATGGCAGAGTTTACATGTCAACCTTCCCTTCTTTGCCATCCACTTAACTGAGATAATACAAGCAAAATGAATAGTTTCCTTGTCCATGATCAGTTCATCTTAGAGGACATCCCATCTGCTCTTCCAGTGCTGCTACAAACCCCAGATCAACACGGTGGGGTGTGTGTGTGTGTAAAACACTTGTTCACACTCTTCAGCTGTCACTGGATTGATCACCAGGAATGCTGTCTTCATGGGAACTTTAAGTCCCCAAGGTTTTGGTGAAGGATCCGCGTTACTTATTCAAGATGGTAACTGCACCCTCCACATTGAAATCCAGGAAGGCTGGCCTCTCCACCCTTCTCCTCATGATTCTCAGGACCTTTTCTTCAGGGACTCCTACAGCTCTTTTAAAAAGACTGTTAAACTGGGCATGGTGTTGCACTCCTATACTCCCAGCACTTAGGGGGATGAAGCAGGAGGATCCTTGTGAGTTCCAGACCAGTCCGAACTATATAGTGAGACCCTGTCCCCCAAAAAAGTTACTAAAATGTCAGTGATATGGCTGCAGCAGTAGTAACACCCGATCATCCACACTGGAGGCCACTTCTTGTGCTGAGCGAGTGCAGGATTCTGCTCACTTTGCTTCACTCTGTGCTCATTAGAGGCCAGCATCACGTTCTGTAAAACAGAAGATGGTGGCCAGGAGCACTCGCCATGGCTTGCCAAGAATGATTCAAAGGGAGCAAGTCAAAAAGTGAAGACTACGTGTGCAACGTATTGTTTTACTTAGCTTTTTCTAAAGTATAGGCAATTTATAGTTACACTTTGATCATTTCCAGTATTTATTTATTAACCCAAGGCCTTCACGTTGTGCTGCATCCTCAACCTTTTTCATTATTTTATTTTGAGACAGGATCTTGCTAAGTTTTCCAGACTGGGTTAAATTTGCAATCCTCCTGTTTCAGCCTCCCAAGTGTTTGACTGGAGGTATACACCACTAGGCCTGCCTTGTCCTTTACTGTTTTAATTAGAAATGCACAAGTGAGGTAGAAGAACCATGCATTATTCATTTTATGAACTTAACAGCTTTTCAGCAAGGAACTGTTGAGTTAGGCTTTTTATTTGTTTTGTTTTGCCTTTTCCAGCTGAGGATCAAACCCAGAGCCTCACAAGCAAAAGGCAGGCTGTTCCACTGATCCACATCCCCGGTGCAGCAAATAACTGGGGAATATTTTCCTTTTTTATAGAAGATATGGAATGCTCTGCGAGTGCACTAAAACAGATGTTAAACTTTTAGCTTCTTTAGTAATTGTGGTCAGTATAAATATAATTATAAGGAATTCTCAACTTTAATAGCACAATTCAAGTAATATATATTTTTTATTTACCAAGAACATGTATTGGTATATTGTATACATAGTGATCACATTCCTCATGGTTAATTTGTACCTGCACATGATACATCTTGGTTCCGCCCTTCCCTGCCCCTCCCTTCCACTCCCCCTTCCCTATTTACAGTAGCTTTATTTATATCTTTCCATTTTTTCCCTTTTTCCATTTCTTTTCTTTTTTCCTTTCCTTCTTTTTCCCCTCCTCCCTTTCTAATTCTCCTCCCTATTGAATATTATCTTTCTTTTACATAGCATCTATTGTATCTTTTGTCTTTATTTACACTTTTGGTTTCTCATATCAGAGAAACAATTTGATATATACTCATGTGTGTCTGATTTATTTCACTTAAGAGTATGTTCTCAAAGTGGATCCATTTACCTATAAATGTCTCAAGTTTATCCTTTTTATGGTAGAGTAATACTCCATTGTATAGAAAAACCACATCTTCTTTAGCTATTCATTAGTTGCTCGGCATTTGGGTTGTTTCCAAGAATTAGCTATTACAAACCGTGTTGCTGTAAACATGGTTGTACATAGATCACTGTGGTACGATGCTTTTAATTCTTCCAGGAAGATACCACACAGAGGAATAGCTGGGTCAAATGGAACCTCTAGCTGTAGTTTTTTGAGGAATCTCCACACTGATTTCCACAGTGGTTGGGCCAGCCTATAGTCCCACCAACAGTGGAGGAGGGTTCCTTTTTCCCCGCAGCCCCGCTAGCATTTGTTATTGGCTGATTTCTTGATAATAGCTGTTCTTTCTGGAGTGAGATGGAATCTTAGAGGTTTTAGTTTGCATCTCTCAAATGACCAGTGATGGTGAACACTTTTTCATATATTTATTTGTCATTTTTATTTCTTCATTTGAGAAGTGCCTATTCATTCCAGATGCCCACTTTTGGATTGGGTCTTTAAATTTGGGGGGGTCTGATTTTTTTGAGTTCTTTATATATTCTAGATGTTAGTGTAAAAATTTGTTCCTGTTCTGTGGGTTGTCTATCCACTCTGTTGGTGATTTTTTTTTGCTGTGCAAAAGCTTTCAAATAATATTTTTGCAACTAACCAAAGTATTTCATTTGGCATTTGAATGGCTCAGAGGCCTGACCTGAAGGGCTCCTGCTTGGCGCTTCTTCACAGAGCCCCTTTCTTTCTGAGCAAGTGAGGAGAGTGAAGGGTGAGGAGAGAGGTGCGGAACAGAGAGGAGAAAGTGTCAGCCTCCTCACTCCATCAGGGAGGCCTGGGGAGCAAGCCCGGAGCGGCCTGACCCGTGTGGTGTGTCAGGATGAAAGCGAGGCAGTGGGAATGCCCAGCTGGACAGTCAGTGTGCATCTGGGCATAGAAGACCTACCTGAGGATGGTTGTCAGAACAGAATAAGAGGAGAACGGGATGGGAGGATTGCACGCTGCTGATTTCCCAGGAGCTCTGCCGTGGCTGGTTTTCCTGACATGAACTCAGCTGTTCTTCTCAGAGGAGGAGCTGGGGTCCTTGCTGTCACCGGGGATGGCTGCCATTCACTTTGAGGGAGCTCGAGTCTTGGCCTTTGTCCTGAGTGTCACTTCCTGGCTCCAGTGTAGCTCCCTCAGCCTTCAGGCATAGATCCTTCACCCTGCCGGCACAGACTTTCTAGCTTCCACCACTGGCCCTTGGGCCTTTCTGGTGCAAATCTTTGATAGGGACCTGTGTGAGACATTGGACTCTAGGCTCCTGACGGGACTCATCGGGGACATTGCCATGGGCTCTAAGCCTCGGATAGGACCTGTGAGGGACATTGCTGTGCGATCCAGGCCCTAGGCTGGATTCTTAAAGTCTCTAGTGTGCAGACAGATTTCTTGCACTCTTCTGCATTTGGTCTTTGGGTGAATATTATAAGATAATCCTATAAATTTATGTGTCTGGTATTAAATCTATTCCCTTGCAAACTCTACCTAATACAAAGACCTTAATGTTCATTTTATATGAGATGGAAATCGGTTGCCTCTTCCTCTGTGAATTTTATGCACAACTTCTTTTCTGAAAGCAGATTTCTTTTACTGGTGAGAAAAGTGTTTTCAAGAAAGGACTTCATGCTGTGCTATTAATGAAGATAATTTATGCAAAACATGAAAGTTCTTTGTGCATTCTGTAATGTTTCAAGTCTTTGTTTAACTAAATAAATACCTTTAAATTCAACAACTTCATTTAGAAGAGGAGAAAATGGGGGGAGAATGAGATAGAAGTTCAGTTAACATATATACCTTCATTTCTTAACCTGGAGTTTTAGATTCTTTGTGAGTTTTTCTAAAAATATAATCTTATACAATTTTTATGTCAAGAGATAAAGTTTTTGTGTGGTGTAGCTTACTAAGTATACAATAAGCTATTGTGGACTTCATATAACTTTTGATTTCTATCAATATAATTGCATTCTGCCTGGGAAGAAATCTATGTGTATACAGACACACAGACACACCTATACACACACATAAACACAAATAATTTCAATATTTAAAAGCAAAACAATATCTTAGTTGTGCTGCTAAATTTGAAACGCAAATTATTTTGTTTATGCAGTATATCTCAATGCTTTTAAATCGGAATACTCTGAACTTCAAGTATTTCAATAGAAGATACTTTAAATTTTAAAATGTAAACATAGATTAGAGTGCTTGCCTTGTAAGCACAAGGGCCTGAGTTCGCTCCCCGGCACCACCAAATAAATAAATAAATAAATAAATAAATAAATAAATAAATAAATAAATAAAATGTAAACATAAGACATTTCCATCACATAGTTCTAAATAATGAGGTGTCTAGCTCAGATTGAGCTATGAGGTATTTCCAAGCCAATTAGGTGCCCTGGTGTACAGGAAATCACACTGGCACTAAAAATATTACCGTGCAAACACCCAACACTCTTTCCAGCACACTCGGTGGCCTCGCTGGGGAAGGGCCATGCTGTGGCATCTCTCTTCTTCATTCATTCAGCTAAATTATTACAACTGCAAGGAGTTCAAAAGCTGAGCAAAATATTTTGGGAAAATGTAAACATCATGGTAAAGTTCAAAGATTTTGCAGTCTGATTCTAAGTAAGGCAAATCATTTCTGCGTTGCCACAGCATGCAAAATGTAAAAAGAAGTGTGCTGCCCTCACTGTCCACGTCACGATGCATATGGCTGACGTGTATGTGCCAGGCCCTGGGAGCACCCCAGGTTTTGGCAGGACCAGAGGAGCACTTTGGTGGGAGCCTCTTCGGATTGCACCGCCCCGCGCCTGTCCACACACACACCCTGCCCTAGAGGGCAGTGTTCACATCCCCCCACACACCTGCCCTTCGCCTCTGTACCCAGTGAGCGTCCCCACCTGGGCTGTGAGAGGGCAGGACGCTGCCCGCGACTCTCTCTCTCTGTATCGTGGATCCCTTTGCTCACTGGCAGGAGGCAGCAGGAAATATTTTAAAACATTTATTGGTGTATGTTTTGATCCGTAATCATAGTAGTCATTCTGCAGCAGTGGTACATACACATACTGCACTTCATCATCCTGCTTGCCACTTTCTGATGCAATTGCAGAGCTCCTGTTTCGTGAGTGTCTTTAGCTCACTGTCACGTCTGCCTCAGTGTCCTCATTTTCCTTTCATGGTTATTTTGACTTTGGGGAAGAGAGCCGGAAGTCACAGGATGCCAGGTCCAGTGACCAAGGAGGATGACGGCACTGTCGCGTTTCGCAAGCTGCCTTTCTGTTGGATGTTACGTGGCAGCAGGAATCATCACAGGTTTGCTCACGCCTTGCACGGACCTGAGAGAAGACTTTCGACGTCGCTTCCGAAAGCAGCAACAATGACGCAATGTGTGTGCTCGAAGCGTGGGCAGGTATTTCGAGGGGCATCAGTGGCAATGTGTCTTACTGTCAGCAACTTTTAAGATTTAAATATTCACTATATTTTGCGGTCTCATCTTGGAGGTGTCAAGTCGTTGCTATGGGAACAACACTGGCCTGTGTCTAAGGGGGAGAAGAAAAGTCCCGGAAGGTGTGCGAGGGACGAGTGAAGGGAGTGGTCTCGCCCGGCCCGCAGCTTGCAGCAACGTGCTCGCCTGTATGTTCCCACCAAGGTCTTGTCTGAGGCAGCAGGGCTTTAGGATAAGCATCTTTTTTGTTTTTTTTTTTTGGTTTTTTTCCCTACAGTAAAGAATTAAAGAAACTGAGTTGAAACTGAGAGAAGAAAATTTATTTAAAAGTGGTGAAAAGTGGGAAGAGGGAGATGACAGATAGCTACCAATGAGTAGGGAGCACTCAAAAGCAAAATACTCCTCATCTGTCTTCTTAAGACAAGTAATTTTGCGATGGTTTCCCTCTCCTATACATAGAGAAATATGCTTTCACATAAACTGTGAAACATCAAGTTTTATTTTAATTAATTGAAAAGGCTTAAAAATAATCTCTCTTATGACGTGGACTCTGCAGATCAAAACCAAAGATTTGATTACTTTGTTCTATAATTGTGATCAAAATGGTATCTTTGGCTATCAGTTTAGTACCTGTTGTGCAGATTCGAATGACTCCAGGTTATTACGTGATTTTTTGAAAGAAAAACAAAAATCTTTATAAATTAACGTTCTACTTAGCAGAGAATTTAATGTCGTAAACATATTATGCCTGAAAATTTTATTTATACCATGTATTACTTATTAGTGATGAAGAAAGAGACAAATGCCTGAAAATCTTAGTTACATTTTGAGGGAGAAACTGTATCCAGTGCTCGGTAGCTCCCTGCCCAAGTGGCAGAGGAGGCGTCTCTCCCTGCCCGTACAGAAGAGAAACCCCCATCGTCCTGCCGAGACACAGCGTGATGGTGCCCTGCATATGAAGAGCACTCGGCTGGGCTCCAGGTCCCGGGACCTGGCGCTGAGCGGGGACACCCGGCCCGGCCTTGGAGGCTGGGGAGTCGCTCCAGGGAGCCTGGCTCCTGCTGGAGCTGCTGTGCCCCGATGACCAAAGCGCAGCTGCCCGAACAGGGCCACTGAGTTGGGGAATCGATTCTCTCCCTTGTTAAAATGTTTTCTTAATATCCAGAGTGCTGGAAATATCTTAGACTGTGAACCTGCTTAAGATTTTTAGCAGATTAGGAATTGAAGAAAACTTCCTGCAGCCAGTGAAGGTCATCTGTGGAAAATGTAGAGCTCTTCTCTTGCTGATGGTGAAGGACGGAATGCATCCCTCCTAAGACTGGGAACTGGGTAGCCAGGTACACGCTCATGACTCTTTGCCATTATGAAGCAACAAAATTAAGTCACAGAGTTAGAAACAAATGATGAGAAGTTTTTATTCACCTGATGTGATTAGCATTGTTGCTCTTGAAAGAAAACTATATAAAAAACAGCGCTATCGGCCGAGAGAGCGACCTTGCCTAGCACAGCACAAAGCCTGAAACGGAATCAATTCCAGCAGAATCAATTCCAGCAAATCCAGCAGAACAATTACAAAACGTAATTTGAAAAATTGTATGAAAGAGTCGAAATATGAACTATTTAGGAATGATTTTAACAAAATACAGAGCAGACTGTGTTCTGACAATGTAAACATAGCTCAAGAAATTATAAGAAATGTGAATAAGGAGGAGGACAAAAAAGGAGCCTTCCCAGGAAAGCTGACACAGCACTTTCCAGTCGGGAACTTCCCCGCATGTTGACTGACTGTCCGTCAGTGTGACTCCAGCTAAGAGCCCAGCAGCCGCATCTGCTGATCTCGGGAAGCTTGCGGCCGTGCCTGCGGTACGTGCCTGCCACTGCAGAAGGTCTGCCGCTCCGAGATGCAGCTGAGCAGCCCAGAGCCAGAGGACAGCTGACTTGCTCCCCAGACCTGCGGGTGAGCCGGGCACTGAGGGTGGCCCGGTCCCCGGGGGAGCAGCCAAGACAGGCCGCGCCTCCGTGCCACCCTCTGACACGAACAGGAGACAATTTGGATGAGAGAAGACACCTGTCACTCTCACGACACGGCGGCTGTTCACTCTGCGGCGTCACACAGACACTACAGTGAGACCCAGACCCACTGGACCAGCCTGATGCCGGCGCTCGGGACAGGAGCTCTGCCTGCCTCAGCCTCCGGTCCACGCAGGTTGTGGCCTGTGGGTCCCCTCACCTGCCTCCGCCCCTGGAGCGGATTAGCTTCAAATGCCACGAGAGAGAGGACTCTAGTCATCCCACCTAAGTAAGACAGCCCAGCAGGCCTAGTTGAGACCGCCCGTTAACCAGCATGTTACTTTGCCTGATGAGGACATTAATTTTCAATTATTTAAAAGGAGTTTTGAAAATGTTCCCTTGTCTCCTACAAGTGATCTGATTCAATAGCATTCGTTCATAAATAAAAACCTGAACTCTGGGAAATGTGTAGAAGATTGATTATGAAAACAATTGAAACGACTCAGCACTTAGAGTATTGAAATCAATCACCACACACCATGTCCACAAAAATGAATAAATAAACAAACATTCCCTTTATTTGTACTGTATGGGTTTGTTATCTTACAAAAGCTTTGTGAACAACTTCGTTACACTCATAATATTTTGAAATGACTTTTATTTTCTTAGTAAGCTTGTGATCGTTTCTATTTGCCTACTTGATACAGAATTTGTTGTTCTAGCAGTATCAATCTCTCATGGACAAAGACGACTTTCTAAACAAACAATCTGGCTTTCGTCAGGCTCAAGTTACTGGAGAACATTCTTCGGGTGGGTTTCCCAATGCACTCTGATGCTGCCGTCGCCTGGGACGAGCCTGGACTTTTTAGACTTTTGCAAAATATGGCGCAGGGAGATTGTGCGGCACATCAGGCCCCTGGAGAGCTCACACGTCACGTCCGATTTGGTGTGAACAATAGGCTGGGAATTGGCACACTTCTATGATAATGCTGAAGAGTAAGAACTTGAGAAACATTGTGTAGAAATCCAACTGTGGAAATAATTAGAAAACTGAAACCCAAATTGAAAGTCAGAGAGGTTGCCACTGTAGGGAACTTGTTGTTTCGGGGAAAAGAAAAACCAGAACACACAGATTGTCGGGCTATTTGTAAGAAAGGATTGAAAAAAAATTCCAGAAAAAGGAATTATTTTGAAATCTATGTCAAGAGACACACACCCTGAAGCATCTTCAGCATAGATCAGTTTGTTTCCTAAATTCCCCCCAAAGGGACCCTAAATTGTAGAAGAAAAACCTGTTAGTGAATGTGTTGACGTACCTGGGAATTCATGAAAAAGTACCTTAAAAGTTATTCGTAGTTCTAATTGATTGATTCTTTAATTAAAATGTGTGCTGCGCCTAACACAAAGGCTAAAGTGATGATGGTGACAAGACAAAGAGATCACCCACTCGCTTAATTGTCTATATTCAGCCTTGAACAGGACCACATTTAGTTTCGTTACACAATTACATTTCAATAAATAAAGCAGTATGCAAACTTAATTGCCAGTGGCACAATGACACAGATTTGATTATTTTCCTCTGCCCTCTCTAGAGAGACAAATGATTTTAAAAATAATTTGGTATGAATCTTTTTATCTTTTTATTTTCAAATAGTCTCACACTTACACAAGCATTGCATAAATAGTACACAAATTATGTATGCCCTTCACTAAGATTTTCCAAATGCAAATATTTTCATCACATTGGCTTGATTATTCTTCATGTATATTTTTCTGAAGCAGTCGAGTAAAAACAAGGACATCCATTTTCATAAGCACACCTGACTGAAGTCATATTATTAATGGATTCAACACCATTATCTAATTTACGGACACAATTCAGACTTTACTAGGCATCCTGCCGAAGCATTTTCTGGTCCACAGTCAATTTCAGCATCACACATCGCTTTAGTTGCTGTATTCCCATCATTCCCCTTAATACCCTTTATTTCCTTTCTCTACATAATTTTACACTGTTTAAGGGTACGGTCCAAACAGGGTGCCCCTGTCTGGGGTGGTCTAATTGTTTCCCAGTGGTTATATTTTTGTGACAGAACCTCTAAACTGGCTCTGTGTCCTCACTGACTCACAGCACCAGGAGCCGCAGGTCAGTCTGCCCGTGAACTGCACTCTTATCCTGGTCTCTTGGATAAATGGTGTCTTCCAGGTGTGGCAATGGCAAAGCTACTGTTTCTTCTTTTCACTGGACACCAGTCTCTTTTTATTAGTGCCTGTTTGCAGTACATTTTTACAGTCCTTGTGTGGAGTTGATGCGTGTACATAACGTATCCCAATTCCTTTTCGCACTGCCTGCCCCTCCCTCTCTCTCTCCTCTCTCTATGTCTTGATCCCAAGTCTTTTATTAAGAGACTCTTTGGATCTATGTAAATATTCTACTTCCTATAATATTTTCACTCTCTAAATTTAGCATCCACTGATCAATTTTACCAGAGACAATTCCCAGGGAGCTGGTTTTCAAAAACAATTTCAAGACATACTCTAACATACCTTAGTCAAATATCTGACATCTTCCAATAAAATGGAACTTAGCAAGTCCTGAGGTACCTCAGCCTACTATTTCTGCAATTGGCAAGAAAAAGTATAATCTATATGCTTCCTATAATAAAAGAAGAAAGAATACCAACATTTTTCATCATCAATGAAAATTTTTGTTAGTATTTTTAGAACAAAATTCGAAACAAAAAGAAGTTGGTAGTTTTTTTTTAACTTTTTTTTTTAAAGCATTCAGGATCAATTGTTATGTGAATTATTCCTTATAATCCAGCAGGAGGATTGTTGAGGGGTGCACACAGGAGGCAGCTGGCAGCCTAGAGCTCTTCTTCTGTGTATGGGCAAAGGAAGCAATTTTGTAAGAATCCAATAAAGTTCCAGGTAGTTCCTTTTGAAATATGCAGCTCAAAGACAAAGAGGACATTTCATAACTGGTTTCCAGATTCCTAGAACAGTGCAGTTGATCAAAGTTTCACTCTCTGTACCTGGATTCGCCACACGTCACCAGGAAACACCTATGGATGTCAACTTACAATGGTGCTGGGCTCACATGCTGCTGTCTGTGAATGCTGCCTTGGACCAACCATTCCATTTATTTAACTTTGGCTCTGCATGTGAAATGTAAGCTTTATTTTTCAAGTACTAATTCATGTATTATAATTCATGATGCTAAATGCCAGTGCCAGTGTGATACCCTGTATTTGTTCTTCCTGCAGCACAGACTGGAATATGCATTCCTCAGCTTTCCTATTGCTGCAACAAGTCACCCAACACCCACAAATTATTAGAGGAGAGGTTTACATG
Organism: Hystrix cristata; assembly: GCA_004026905.1. Lineage (NCBI taxonomy): Eukaryota > Metazoa > Chordata > Mammalia > Rodentia > Hystricidae > Hystrix > Hystrix cristata. Next base: position 11,404 of record PVJO010023452.1, on the reverse strand, counting down.
GCTGCATCTCAGAGGGTTCAGTCCATGGTCAGCAGCTCCAAGGCAGAAGCAGCATGGTAGACAGGCGTACAGGAACACAGCTGCATAGCACATGGTGGCCTGGAAGCAGAGCAGGTAGCAGAAAAGGGCCAGGGACAGATATAGTTCCTAAGGTCACAGCTCCATGACCAACCCAGACATACTGGAAGTGTGCTTTACTAAATTCCTAGCAGCTTCCAAGACAAAGTGACCATCAAGTTTAACCATCACAGGATGAAAGGAGCATTGGTAAACACATGACAAGAAGAGACACGAATCCGTGCTGTATTTTCCCACAAATGATGGAGAAGTCTAGTAAAATTTAACCAAGCCATTATGACACATTTCTCCTGTTTTAATTGAAAATCCCACATCAGTGACGTAGTGAATTAACCACTTTCAGTTAGTTGTACTAGAATGATATTAGCGTGAGCAGGTCTGAGATACAGAGTTTTATTTCGGCACACAGAAACGCATCAGCTTCCTCCTGGTAGACCTTTCCGCTCTTCCCAGGGCACCTGCCCGGCCCTGTCCTCCAGGATTTGAGCACTGCATGGGGCCTTATGGTTTTCTGTTCTCCCAAAGCCGAAATCACAACTAACCTCCTCCCGCTGGCATTCAGCACTAGCTCTAGTACTTTACATCCCCTTGTATCCTTTTCTCCTTCAAAATGCAAGCTACTTGAGGAACTTTGATATGTGATTTTCCTGGATGTAAGAAAGACATGTTTTCTGTAAATGATTTTGCCATATAGTACACCTTTGTACATTACTTAATAAGATCAAGCTAAATTACTGTAGAACTGGAGACTAGAACTGAGATGTTCTGAAGTTTTACACCTCTTTAAATCCTATAGGGTCCTGTGCCAGGTGCAATTTAAGTAGTATTCTAGGGGAGGCACCTCCAGCATGAGTATTCATCAGTCCTCATCAGTTCTACTTTACACGATGTAATAGAGAAAACAGTTCACTACAAGTAAAAAGCGGTGAATTTTAGCACATATGAAGATCTACCACTGAAGCAGGTGGGATATGGTTTGGGGCACAGTGAAATACTGCACCTCCAAGAACCTTCTCTGTGGATGGTCTGTTTGCCTACTCTCACAGCTTCTATCCCTTCTGTTGAAGGTTTTGGAGTTTTATGTTTGAATTCACATGGAGAAAGTTGAGGGTTGAATTCTTACTTTTAAATTCTGAATTCTGACGTGGAGAGAAAATGTGTGAGTTTGAGTGTTATTGTAAGCATATTGTAATAACAAAGTCAGTGCAATGGAAAACTGAGTGAGACCAGGTTTTGAAGTCCAAGTCCTAGTTGCATTTAATGCTGTGTGTGGCTCTGAGAGCCTTGTAGGTTTGTCAGGAATCTTACATCTGTCTGTGTCTCATGCCCTCATGGCGGTGCTCGCCTCCTGCTTGGCAAACCCATGTAACTTTGCCACTCACTGAGCCCCGAGCAGGTCATTGTACACCGTGTGGCAGTGTGTGAGCTGCACCCCTCCTCGCCCGGCTCCCTTCCCGGGCTCACGACTTTCGGTCACCATAGTAAGCCTGCACGGAGGCAGTTGTGACTCATTCCTGGTTTCTTTGCATTTCCTTTGGTTTTTGGAAGTTGTTGAGAGGAAAAGATCTTAATTCATTTTGGAAATGTGGAATATCCCTTCAACAGCCACTATGTACGATCATCACTAACTTCACTGACAAGCACAGAGAATCACGGCAAGAATGAAAATAAGCATCTGCCTCCTCTTTACCTGCTTGTGCAGCAGTCATCGCCTGTGCACAGTAGGTGTCTGGTGCTGGTTAAGTCTACGGGAAGAACCGCTTGATTGTTTAAAGCAGGTTTATCAGTCAGCTGCTCTTGCTAGACCAGGGATCTTGTAGAATGAAGATCATAGTTCAGCTGAGATCTTTTTAAATTTTCTCTTTAAGGGTACGAGCAAATCTTCACTGTGAAGATTTCTCTCATAAAATGATCTTCACTCATTTTAAATCTGGCGTTTATTTATTTCTTGAATAAATAAACCTGACTGTGGACGTCGTGACTTTGTAGGTTTCTCCTCTGTGCATCTGCAGCCAGGCGAGCATAGTCTCGATTTCCCTGTCAAGTGAATGGTCCCACCCTTGGCGTCGTGGGGAGGCTGCCGGACCCTGGGACAGGTGACCCGCAAGGCTTGAGTCTCTTAGGAAGCACGGCACAGTATTCACATATAGCTACAGGCAGTCTCCTGATACTGTAACATCTTAAACTACATATCGTACCTAATGCAATGGAATACTATGTAAACACTAGCTCTTTTGTATTGTTTAGGGAATAATGCCAAGAAAAAGAGTAAGTGCACACTCAGTACAGAGCTAGTTTTGTGCGTGATGGTCACCCAGTGGTGATGTAATGCCCAGACAGAGCCGGGTGGGTGGAGGCCGCCTGCATGCTCAGAGCATCCCCTTGGAGTCCCGGGGCGAGCACAGCTCGCTAAGTGTGGACATTGCTCAGAACACAGAGCAACTTCCCTTTCGGCACTCACCGATTCCAAGGTCAGGACCTACATGATAGAAACAAATGAATGTAATAAGAAAAAACACAAAAGTTGAACAAATCTTGTCTTATTTCTTCACGCTTTAGGACTTTGTTAACACCATGTTACATTTAAAGGAAACACAAATTAGATGTCCAACATTCAGAAAAATAATGTACTGTCTTGTGGAAATCACTGGAATACAGGAAGTAGCAATGTTGTACCAATAGCAGACATTTTTCTAAAAATCCTGCGTACACATGTGTTTCCTCAGAGTATCATCACCTTGCCCACGCCAGGGTTTCCTGCCCTGCTCTGCTCCCTTCCTCTCCCTCTTCTCTCCTCTCCTCTTTTCTTCAAGGCCTATACAATTTTTTTCCTTCAAAAAAGTTGGAGGCTAGACCAGGTAAGTGAGTGAAAACGTTGCATACCCTCTCTCTTTCTCTCTCTCTCTTTCATACACACATCTTGATGTATTATTTTTATATATTCATTTTAAAACAAAATTGAAATGCCTCCTAAAATGCTTTGCACAGTTCAGGAGATTTAGTAATAGCTTCAGTTTTCAGATAAGTCTATTTTAAAAGTGAATAAGGCGAAGCTTTTTAGATTAATCAATTTAATGTGCACTCTAGATCTTGTTTCATCTCATTTTCTGCTTAACAAGCTTTTTGGAGAAAGGGGAGATTAAGGACATTTTACCATGGAGATGTGTTTTAGGCAAATGTATTACTAGACTATGTAATAATATAAATATCTAAACTATAAGTATCAGGAAAAAGTAATGGCGTCCATTTTTTTCATTTTAATTAGACCTTTGACTCAAGTTTTAAAAATATTTTTCTTGCTCTATGCTAAATACTGAATATTTACCAAATTTATTAGTAACCATAAAGAAAGAAATGCATATACTCTTTTTAAAGATTTAGTTTCTATACTAAAAAGAGATATATTCTCATTGGAATAAGAAACTTTAAAAAATTCAACCTCAACAAAACAATGTATAATAGTAATGTAAAACATGAACACACGAGTTAACTTGAGACTACACTTGAAAATGTAGCGTCTTTAGCTTTTTCCTTTGTTATTAGTGGTTTATTATATCTCACTTTTTGGTAAGCAATGAACCATGAAGTTCCCCAAAACAGGTGATGACTTTTGAAGCCTTTTGAAGATTTCTTAGCAGTGTGCAAAATGTCAGCACGTGTTCAGTGAGATACAACACTATAGATTTTTAACTAGCCACAGTGCTAATTAAACTGCAATGTGTTGAACTTTAATTGTGTGGCTTGATTGATTTAATAAGGTGAGCATCTGCTGCTTTCCTCAGACTTAGCATTAAGACCCTACATCTCGAGGTCTTATTACAGCTTACGCTGGGTGAAGAGAACCAAATACCATTAGAAATGTCAGCGCAGAAGGCATATGCTGCTGCCCTAGTGGAACACCCAAGTGTCTGCCTTCATGCCTCTCACCAGCGGGGAGGGAGGCATCAGCAGAGACGTCAAGCACGCGTCTACGGCGCAGACCTTCTGGAGGGTCCCCAGCCTGGAAGCCCAGCGCGGCGGCTTTCCACGAGCTCGGAGTCCTCCCTGCAGGATGATTCAGGGTCAAGCGGCAGCTAGACGGCAGTGTGCGACCCACGGCACCCTCAGTAGGAAAGCCTCCCCAAGCACGCTTCATTTCAAAGACGATATTCCAGATCTGGGTGATTAAAATGGACCTGACTGTTTTGCACATCACCCTCTGATGAAATCTGGGTTCGAGTGACGCGACTGTTCTCACTGCCTTCAGTTCCACATCCGAAACCCATCTTCATCTTCTCAAAATCCTTTTCAGATTCCATGGCGCAGTTGGATTCTGTGGTTTCCATTTTTTCTCTCTTCTTTCCCTATGAATATGCAAAGCCCAACACCTCTTCCCGTGCACCTCTGGGTTGAAGACACGGCTCTCCTGCTTGGATGCGAGGCATTCTGTCTGCTTGGTGCCACCCACTGAGTACCCACGCGTCCCTCTTGACTGGCTTGTCCTACAAGCCAGGGGTCCTGATGGGAGCCTTCCAATGGCCTCACTCTCACGCGCGTGCAGTCAACTGCGCATGGTGGTCAGCTGGTTTCTAATTCTCCAGGCTTGCAGTTAGGGCAAATGAAGGCGCTGACTCTTCCTTGATCTTCCTGCAAAAGAACTTAGTTAAACGGGTTGATTATAACTCAACGGAAATGAACACAGGCATTGATAAGTTGTAAAAGATTCCCGATTTAAAGAATTGCTGTGTTCAAAATCATGGGTTTTTAAGATATTATTTTCCCAGAAATCCTGGGACGACTAAAGTAAGGCTAACATTGAAACAAGGGCCAAAAAATTGAGCCGGAATCTTCTTTTCTAAATTAATCCTGCTTCATAAGTCATTTATTTAGAACTCCAAATACAGGATATCGCTAGAGCCTAACAAAATTTCTTACTAAGCTCCTAACATTACTAGTGTCTTCTTAACTCAATGCAAGTGGCTAGTGCCTTGAAAGATACAGAAGATGTTTAGCTAAAATCATCTGTGGTAAACCTGCATCTATGTGTCCAGGGTTCAAAGGCCCATCTAAGGGAAAATGCCAAATACTAAGAATTTTAGCAATCATATCACAGGTATAGTTTTCCCTATGGTAATTAGCTTGATGGCTACTTAACACATTTAAATAATAAAATATTCTATAAGACAACTCTTCTGATGTATATTAGGTTTTTAAGAAAGCTCACAAGAATTTAAACAATTTAATCACTGCAACTTATTTTTCTGTGAAATATATTAGGTGTCACTAAAAGACTAAAACCTTTCTTAAAATACTCATCGCACTGTTTTTTTAAGTGAAAATCCATATGAGAGTGCGGTCTCACTCCTTATGTGTGAAGAGAGTCTGTATGTCCACACAGAGCTCAGCAATCGGGGTCAGCATCTGTGGACATCCGGAGGGCCACATGACCACGGTCCCTGCAAGATGGAAGCAGCCCAAGTAAAAACAGAGACTTTCTCTCAGGAGCAAGTGCTCCAAAAACCAGTGTAAAAAGAAATCCTGCTCTCATGGTAAAATAGGTTTTAAAAACTTCATGCACAGCTTCATTTTAAGTTTAAAAATGTTAAATTTTGAAATTTTCAAATTTTTAAACATTAAACCTTTAAATATAAGAAACAACACACAGAGGAATAAATATTGTTAATACAAATATTGTCAGTCGCCTGTATCCTTGTGTTCTGCATAAGTGGAATCAGCCACCTGCGGATAGAAAATATTAAACAAATACATGTTCGCACTGAATGCACACAGACATTTTCATTGCCATTGCTCTGCACAGATACAATATAGCATCTGCGTGCATAGCACGCATATCATACTGAGTGTCACAGGTACCCGGAGACAGTGTAAAGCACAAGCAGGCTGCATGAAGGTTATGGGTGTTTACCTCATATTGCAGCTTGGGCATCCTTGGATTTTGGTATCTGCCGGAGTCCTAGGACCAACCCTCACGATGCAAGGGGTGAACTGTGCAGTCAAGCCAGACATTTTTCCTGTGAAGGAAAATACAGGGCACTGCCATAACTTCTTCCATCTGATCATGTGGAAGCATCCCGCCGGAACAGATGTGCAGTCACCTTGGCATGCTGACTTTGCCTTTGGACACCTGAGTTATGGATCCTGCACCAGAAACACCTGAGCTGAGGCTCATTCTGTCACCCCACCTTCTGGCTTGCCTCTCATGAAGGGAAGCCGAAATTCTGTGGCAGACCTGTCGGTGGAGATTTGAAACTATCCCAAACCATGTCCACTCTTAAAAAGGATGTGTGCATTTTGATACCTAGATGATTTTTACTATAATATTTGCTCTGTACTTGACTCATCCCTGCCCTGAATCTCTCCTCCCCATGTCACTGTCCTCCTTGGTGGCTTCTCAGCCCCGCATTTGATAGGCGTGAATGCTAGTGGCTTCAGGATACAAGAAAACAGAAAATGTACGCAATTTACCATGGCGTGTCAACGGATGGTGTTCCCATACATAAACATGGTGTTTGTTTTATTGGAGGAAGATAAAAATTCAAGGTTTAAGGAAAGAAAGATTGCTTTGAAGTGTGATGGACAGATCTGTGACATTTCCCTTCACCTCCTATGAGCCAGGAAGAGTGGGTTCAACAGGCTTAGTGTTATCAGGGACAGCCACGGGAAAGGCCAATCAGCAGGGATCCATAAGAGGGAAGACAAGCAAGAACTCATCTGATTCCATGGAAGTTTAAAAAATGTTCAATTTTGTTAAAATCAATAAAACCCAAAGAACAAGAGCAGGTTGTTCAGTGGGCACTAAGTTATAGTTAGGTAGGAGTAAAAATTTCTGGTATGCTATTGTGGAGTGGGGCAAGGTTAGCTAATAATAATATACTGTACAATTCAGAAAGCAAAGAAAAAAGATGTTGAATGTTTTAGAATAAAAATAAATTTTTTAGGAATATAGATAAATTCAGTCTGATTTAGATGTCACACAAAGTATATGTGCATTGAAATAGCACATGATAACTCTATGTATATTTTATATCAGATAAAAATAAATTTAGTTTGATAATATTCAAAATAAAAAGGCTTAAAAAGATAGCATCTTTCAACCAATTTTTATTGTCATTTAGGTTCCTATTATTTCCTATTCTGTCTTTTGTCCAGCTCCTCCCTCCGTTTGGCACAGATCCAAACAGGCTAGCGTCTGTGCCTACAATAGCCATCAAAACACAGGCATGCAAGTAGATGGGGGTCCAGCTCTGCTGAACTGCATTTTTACAATGGATCTAATTAACTCAACAGTTCTTGCTTAGTATAAAGTTAGAACTGATTGTTCTAAGGCCGATACCACCTACGATTTTTTTCCAAACCTTTAGAAGGGGAAAGAAATCCTTCGTTTCCAAGTCAACAGTGGGAATTAAGTGACAAGAACAGCATGAAGCAGGTTTAGAAACCACGAGCATCATTAGCATCACATCTAGGTCATCATCAGACTGCTTTGTTTACATGGACTATTTTGGTTATCTTTGCAGTCTTACTAAATTAACACTGTTCTCCTGTTCTTTTCTCAGGTCTTAATTGAAATGTAAATTTCCAGTAGGCAATTAAATCTATAAATAGTTCATTTATCTTCCTTTGCATTTCTATTATTCTTTTCTAAATACAAGCCACCACAAATACACTGGGTTGTTTTCAGAAAAATTGGATGCTGTAATTGTTCATCAATCATGAAAAGTAATACTTTTATGTCCAATTTTTCATTAAAATCATGTTAAATAGATTAAAAAGAAATTAGCAGATACTGAAGGGAATGGCACGAGAAAATGAAGTATGATGTGTTATGTCCAGGTACCAACTCCCAAGGAGACGTGTGATCATTGTGTACTGCAAACATGTACTAATAAAAATGAAAATTATAAAAAGGAAAAAATTGACAGTCTGGTAGAAGATTTAGAGTTAAAATTTAAATACCATGTCATAGAAATGCTTTTACTTGCATAATTATTTTTAACTTTCTTTTGTTTTCAAAAGCTGTGTTGCTACTCATCATTTAGAAGCACCCTCATTGATGTACATTTTGTACACACATGTGTACTTACAGATCACACATGTGCAACATGGACATAATGTTGCACACGCATAAAGCAAATGTATTACATCTAACACATACATACTGGCTTTGAGTCACAATTTTTTTCTTCCCAGCAGCAATGATGTTTTTTAACCTTCTACATTTAAGCCTAGAATATTTGCCAGTTTTGACCTTTTTCATGGCGTTCTGATCCTATGAGATCAAATGAGCATCCTTCATTTTTCCAGTTACTCAAAGGTGAAACCCACTCTGATTAGTCTCTGCTGCACAGCCATACCCTTTCTTTGCGATGGAATATTCAGATCTTTTGTCCTAAATCTGACCAGGCTGAGGTCCTGACTCTCTGGCCTTCCCATTAATTCCACTTGTTGGACTCATAGAAAACAAGTTTTAACATTTACATATCAGAAAGTGATGGGAATAAAGCCCCTAATAAAATAGAGCTTCCCAACTTTTTAATAACTCATCTTTTATTGGCAATGATTTCCATTATTCTCGAACAACTATGAACTATAAAAAAAAGAAAGATAATGAAAACCAATGCTAAATTCCCTCTTATAAAAAGCAAGTAAAACAAAAAACAAAAAGCACATTAACAGATATTGGTTAAATGTGAACTTAATTGCATTTTTATATGTGCTACATCTAAAATTACAGGTTCACTAATTTTTTTCAACAAGTTTCATTATATAAAATTATCTGCTTTAAACAAATGATGAAATTAATTAGAAATCAATATAGAATGAATGTCAAACATTGAATTAGAATAAACAAAAACCAGAAATTAGTGTAAAGTGTAATCAATAAAATACAAAATAATTTGTATTCCTCTCATTGACAAATATTATACTATCATAGCTACTTGGAAAATAACCAAAAAGAAATTAAAAAACCCTTCCTGTGCTCATGGAGCCTCATTCTGCTCAGTACACAGAAGACAAGATGCGTCAGATGAACAGTGGAGTAACTTGGTCAGGGGAAGACAGAGAACCTTCCCAGGAAGGAACTACTGGGCAGAGGGAACAGGGGTTGCAACTTTAGGGTTAAAACATAAAAAAGGAAGTCAGTCAACGTACATAATTAACATTTAAAGCAGTGTGGATAGTTAACATTTAAGAAGACACAGTCCTCCCCATTTACCTACAATTAGTTTAATTTGGATGGGCCATGAATTGGGTGACTGGGGTCAGAGACAGGAAAGGTTTTTCCTATCTACCCTCTGTGTCTCTTAAATTTTGTAGATTGTGCAAAGAATATGCATTTCAAAAATAAAATTAAATCAGTAAATATGCTCAAATACTTTTCTGTGTCTTGCTACCATCTTCTAAACATAGTCTCTTGAAGTACCCTAAAGATGTCAGTGTGCAGTCTGGGTGTCCTTGTTGTATTCGCAGGTAGCTCACACCTAACCCTGATGGCCAGCCCCTTGGTCTTCCCAGTTAGAATGGCGGGGCATGTCACAGACCAGCATCCGGGTCTCTGCTCAGGGGCTTCCCTGTTTGGTGAGCACAAGACCAGCTGAAGCAGTTTCCCTGGTGCCTCCCTAGTCTGTTACAGCTGCCCTCTCCCGGGCCGCTGGGTAGATCCCCTCAGAGCATCCCGAAAGGCTGGCAGCAGAGGCTGCAATCCTCTTTGGGGTCCGCTTCCTGTCTCAGGGCTGCCACACAACAGCGACAAAGCCCACATGAAAAAATAAGGAAGACACCCTGAACTTACCCCTAAGCAGCCAGAACAGGAAGAATAAACTAAGCCCAGAATAAACACATGAAGAGAAAAGATTAGAGAGGAAATAAATGGTATGGAGCCTACAAAGTCAGTAGAAAAATAAACGATATTAAAATTTGGCTTGGTAAAAATTAAATGAAGCAGAAGGAAGAATCAAATGAAAATGTGACTGAAAGAAGACACGTTGCTACTGATATCACAGAAATACAAAATATCCTAACAGACTACCATAAAAAATATGCCAACAAATTGGATGATCTAGGAGAAATGTATAAATTCCTAAAACATACAACCTACCAAGACCCAACAGACCAATGCAAATATAAAACCCAGGACCAGATGGCTTCAATTGTGAATTCTACCAAACATTTAAAGAATCAGTACCAATCCTTTTAAACTCCCCAAAACCTGAAGTGGGAACACTTCCGAACTCATTATGAGGTTCACATCACCTTCGTGGAATAGCCAAAGGAGAGCCCTGCGGGACAAGAACCTTAAAGATTATTTCCCATGACCTCATACCTAGAAAATGGTCTTAAAACTGTTAGAAGAAATAAATTCAAAACAATTGTAGGATACAAAATTAACCCACAAACATTGGTTTCATTTCCATACACTAATCATGAATTGGTCAAAAATAACTCAGAAAAATTTTCCTTTACAATAACACTAAAAATAATACTGTAGTTAGGAACAAATTTAACCAATGAGATGAAGGATGGGCTCACTGAGGACTGTGGGACACAGACGGGAGCTGTACTCGGTGGCTAGAGGCCACGTCCCATCGTGGGCAAAGGGAACCGTGGACTGCTGGGGGATCTTACGTGAGTGTGGGAGAAATGGTCCAGAGGCCGTGTGTGAGCACCGTTTGTAATCACCAGTACTTCTGTACCGAAGGCGAATGCCCATTCCCTTGGAATATTTTTTATAGGCACCTTTAATATTCTGAAAATATTCTTGGTTTGTTTGGAAATGTATCCCATAGTTTAGAAAAGAGGGAGAAGATGCAATGGGTTTTCTTCAGTAACAGTGAGTTGAAAAGAAAGCGGCAGGCTGGCTGTGGAGTGAGGGTGGGCGTCAGGCGGCCGGCTTCAGAGCACACTTCTGAGTGTGTCTGGGTGTGCCGTGGGCGGGTGGCCAGGCCTGTCCCCTTCCTCTGCAGTACTGTTCCCTGCCCGCCCCGCGTCCTGGCCTCACTAAGCCTCTGCCACAGCTTTCTTCCTGGAATCAGCAGACCGTGGATTGAGACTCCTTACACTGTGCCCCACATTAGCTTCTCCTCCTTTACACTTACTGCCAGGTGTCGTGTCTCAGAGATAAGAAAGCCAACTACTACAGTTCCTCAAAAAAAAAAAAAAAAACCCTTAAGGGACAGCCTTTATTCTGCTTTACTCTTATTTCTGAGAAGCCTATGTTCTGCCGTGCACCCTGTGTTTGGCATGTGCCCTACCTGTCCGCCTGTAGTAGCCGACAATACTCCCCTACTCCTTCGCCGACCCGCGCTTCACCCAGGAAATAACTATC
>PVJO010023451.1:0-26066 GCA_004026905.1 Hystrix cristata | reverse complement strand
CTTCATCTCCCATTCCGACAGTTCTTACCATACTCAGGACTTCAGAAGCCCCACTAGGCACTTTTCTCTTACATCACCTGCCTAGATCTCCTAGTCAGAGGTTTTGCAGGCCCTTCTTTGGTTTACATATTTTATATTCCCCATGTAAACATTTGAGCTATGAAGGAAAAGTGCCTAAAATTGCAGAAAATAAAACTGCTGTACTTCGCTATCATGTCATATCCCCTTCTTTTTTTCCTTACTAAAAATGTTACACTGTTCAGAGTGGCTATCAATCAATTTTAAAATAGGAAAAAAACCTGAAATTGTTAAATCCTCACTCAAATCTTGTAAAACTTTGTAAAACTTGTTTCTCATGCCATATACTATGCTCCAAAATTATGTAAGCAGAAATCTATTGGGGATTTTCAGGAAGCTTTTGCCACGTCACTGTACCTGCACCTCTCTTCCCACATAAAGCCTTAAGACAAAGCACTATTTGTGCTGAACACCATGCCTTATACATTTGGATGTGTGATGTGGTACCAGCAAGACATACAGTAAGAGTGTGTGTGTGTGTGTGTGTGTGTGTGTGTGTGTGTGTGATATGTGTTTAGTATTATTATAGTATTTCCTTTACCCGTCTCAGCTACCAGGCAGGATACTATTAAAAGTGTGTCTGTAGTGACAGATTTTGACAAACTTCATGATATTCTTAAGTCCTTTGAATGAGTCATGTATTCAAATCATTTAGTTCGGCAGGTTAAACAAAGCATTTTCAAATAAGTTCTGAGAAAGCCAACAGCTCTGAGTCTCAGTTCCTTTCTCGATAAGTGCAAAGGTTGAATTGTGCCATTACTGAGTTCCTTCCAAATTCGGCACTTTTAGAAGTCTTTAAAATCTCTCGCTAATGCAGTTTGCTTTTCCTGCCTGTGGGTGCTCTGCCTCTTGATACTGTCACATTGGGAACTCCTGAATTTTGGAGAGGATTAAGTTTCAGCATTGAATTTCTCCTCTTTTGGAGACAAAACCATTGAAACCACAGCAGGACTTGACTAAAGCATTTGAAGATTCTTATCATTTCTATTCTGTGTTTAAAAAGGAAGCATTTATTTTATGTTGCTACTGTAGGCTATATGACCACACAGACAGCATCTAGCTTGCTAAGAAAGAAAGAAAAATAATTTTCTCACTTAGAGGGTAAAGAAGAAGCTTGGACCAGAACTGGGCTAATTCTTTATTTAAAAGTAATCCCTTATATGCATTGTCTAAAAGGTCTGAATTGTAGAAACAGATTGATAGTTAACAGGGGCTGCTGGAAATGCTCATATTTGAGGCAGGGGGTAGATGCTGTACAACATACAAAATTTCAGTTACATGAGAAGAGTAAGTTCAAGAGATGTATAATGCAACATGGTGAGTATTTTTAATACCAATATATTATTTCTTTCAAAATAGCCAAGGGAATAGATGTTTACCTACTCTGAGCACAAAAATGATAAGCACATAAGGTAATCCATACGCTAATTCTCTCAATTTAGCCACTCCACCATGTAAATATGTTTCAAAGCACCATATTAAATATGGTCAGAATATACAATTTTTATGCATCAGTTTAAAAAAGTAATCCTAAGGAACTCTGTGGCCTGGTGTGTCCTACTAATTTACATAAGTTATCCTAAAGGAAGTGTGATGAGTGATACAACCTATGAAAGCAAAGGAGAGTGCAGTGAGTGTGGACTGATTTGTGGACCAGAGTCCAATCCAGCTGGAACGCAAAGCAGTCATTGAAACCCTGTGGAAGATCCACAGAGTGAATTCATCTCTGCTCCCCCAGCACCTTCAGAGGTGGAATAGGCCACAGCCTGGAAGATCAGTGGAGCGGAGACTGCCAGCCAGTTGGAACACAAAGCAATCACTGGGACTAGGTGGAGGAACTGGCACAGGTTGGTCCTGGAGAGGAATGAGTCCAACTTACTATGATTATCCTCCTAATGTGTTCTTCCAGCATTAAGGTTATTAAAGTGTCCCATGGCATGGGAAAAACCGGACGCACAGAGTGCAACACCAAGAATGAGAGTATTAGTGGCGGAAGATAATGTATCTTTCCTGTTGGGATTAGTGAATTAATGTGTATAACCGGCCCAAGTGCCTGGGCCAAATGTTCAATATAAATGAAAGGAACTGCTCTTAAATTACTCTGAGTCTATTAACAACCATAGAGACAATAATGGACTTTGGTAGGATTAAGTGGGGTGAACAATTAAAGTAAGATGATGGTTTACTATAGAGCATATTATATTCAGTGGTTAATATTAAATTTAGAAAATATATGTTAGAAAAGACATTAAATTTTGCTGTCTTCATATTTTGGTATTTCAGTCTTTATTCCTCTTTCAAAAATGTTCTCTAAAAAGGAATATGGCATTCTGAGGAAGCTACTGATCAATGTTCTCTTAGTTTTTTATTATTTTATATTACATTGTAGAATAAAAGTAACATTTAGACTTGTTTAAAAATAACCTTTGGGGGGGCTGGGGATTTAGCTTAGCGGTTGGAGTGCTTGCCTACCAAGAATAAGGCCCTGAGTTTGATCCCCAGCACCAAAAGAAAAAAAAAATAACCTTTGGTGTTGGGGATTTAGCTCAAGTGGTACAAGCCCAAGGCCACCTGAGTCCAATCCCCAGCATCTTCCCCCAAATAAAATAAAATAAAAATAACCTTTGGGGTTAACAAGGTTCTGTTTTCAAATAGTGGAGAACAGAATTAAATATATTCCCTTATGTAGATTTTTCAGTTTATGTGCTGTTTTATCCCCTACACTATATAACAGAAGTATAGTTGGCACCAATTTTCAGAATATATACTTCCTTGTTGTTTTTCCATATAAATTCAAATGGTGAGAAATCCTTTTATTTGGATTCCAACCAGGTCCTAGACTCTCTGTCTAGTGAGAGGGTCTACAAAAGGAGCTGGGTACTTTTAAGTTCATCTGGCCTGTAGTGTGTTCTTGGCCTCATGTGTGTTCCAGTGTGGAAAGAACGGAGATGTTTGCTTTTTGTTTGCAGTGTGTCAAGCAGGTCATTTGAAAGAACTTGTGGGCAAGAAACAAACTAAATGTATGTGATATTCACCACATGGTCAGTGCTAGTTTGTTTGCTCGAAGAGTTTCTATATGGATGGTACTCACTTCTTTTTTTTTTTTTGATGGTATATCTTAGGAACGTATTTTGTATCAACAGATCTTAGAATTTTATTCATCATGATATTATTTCAGAACTTATTAGATCATCTGAAAGTGATTTTAATTTCTTCATCTTGAATTCCTGTGTTGTGGAAAGATATCCTAGTCCATGTGATAATCTCAGGACAGTTACTTATTTTTTTTTAAAGATTTTACTAAGTAACTTTTCTGCAATAAAAATTTCATATTTCCCTAATCTTTAAAAATTGCCACCAAGATAAAGGGACATGCTGGCATGGGAGCAGAGTGAAGGATTAATGTGGCTGGCATCTGTGCTAATCTTGATCGCAAACTGGACTGGATTAAGACACTCCTGGAGAGGTGATTGGATTGTGAAAGCACGAATCTCATCAATGGATTAACTCATGAATGAGTTCACAGTTGATTGCACTATAAGGAGGTAGAGCCTAGATGGAGAACGTTTATCACATGAGCATGGCATTGGGGAATATATCTAGTCCTCCTCTCTGTCTCTTTCTAATCCACTTTGCTTTCTGGATGCCATGATTTGGGTAGCTTTCTTCTACCATATTCTTCCACCATTATGTCTCTTTCTTAGAGTCAGCCAACCATGGACTAAAACTTCTGAAACCATGAGCTAAAATAAACTTCTCCGTTAAGTTACAGGTGCCAGGTATTTTGTCCTGGAAAGCTGAGCAATACAACATCTAGTAAGGAGAATTGTTCTTTTGGCATTTTTGAGAATGAATTGCTAAATTATAAGCCTTATTATGATTATAGTTTCTCTTCATTTTAATTCAATGTATATTAACTACAAAAGTGATCTGTCCTATCTCATGGGATCGCTTTCAGTCGTCTGCAGAATTATTTCTATTCTCAGGGAGAGAAGACTATCACCTTAGTCATTTCATATTTGGTCCCAACCTGATCCTCAGGCCTGGCCCGCCCTCTTCTCCCCATGTTACTTTCTGTTGTAGCAATGTTTGTCTCGGTTCTTCACACACACCCTGTTCCTCCAGGCGCTCACATTTTTGGCCATGGTTCTTACCCTCTAGTAGCATTGAAATAAAAGGAGAAAGAGAAATTCAAGGAGGATGGGAAGTGGGAGAAGAAGAAGAAGAAATAAAAGAAGCAGGAGGAGAAAGAAAAGAAGAAAAAATAATGAGGGAGATGAGAGACAGAGAGAGGAAATGAGACTATTTCTACTCATCTCTAACACAGAAGTGAGATGTCCTTTCCATAATACTCTACTAAATCCGGAGGGAGTAACCCATTCCACCGTACCTGTGCTGTCAGCACCTAGCAAATTCATACGGTATGTGCAGTATCTTGGAATCCATTTTTCCTCCCTTACAGATGATTAGAAATTCCAGGGAAGGGTCAGAGTCTTGTAATCTTTCTCCAGATCCCCATCACTTAATAATGACTTGGTCTAAAACTTTTTCAAAGAACATAAAATGGAAACTGTAATTTCATTAAGAAAGAAATAGCAAAATAAAAAAAGTACAGGATTTGCTTAACCTTATTTCTCCAAAAGATGTAGACATCTAAATTAGTCTTTGCAGTTGGTAAGTGGGAAGAAAATGAATGATCCTGAAAATGAAACAATGGGGCGTTACATTATGAGCCTTCTAAGAACGTAACTGGAACCGGTTATCCTTTTGTTGTCCTTTCCCTTTCTGCCCTCTATTGTCTTCTAAAATGTTTCACCCAAGTAGAAAATTTTTATTAAGCAGTTAGAAGAAGAAAACTAATTTTAATTTTCAAGGCAAAGAAGTGGTAAGAGAGGAGCTGAGTGATTGTTAGACATGGCTTAAACCCCAACATACAAATTTTAAAAAAGAAAGTAAAGAAATGTGATGAAGAGGCTCTATGAGGTAACACAATGGTGCCTGTCAGCATTAAGATGGGTATGCCTACTCCCTCAACTTTGATCCTATCCTGCGAGGATTGGATGGTAAGAATGGCAGTCTGCTCACCTGTGTTTACAGTCTCTACACTCCCTTACTACTGAAAAGTTAACTGCAAAGTTAGTGAGTAAATACCTCCCATGGTGAGACAGACTTTTTAAACTTGTCAATTTTTATTCTTCCAACTAACAAATGGTGATATACTTGATTCTTCATTGTCCACATAGAACTGAATTATTTGATTCTTCTCCCTATAAAAAACAATGATTCTTTTTCAAAGTTCCTTTGGAATATGTCTGTCCAATAGTATCTGTTGGTTAGCGTTTGTCCTAAGTCTCAATCTTTTATAGAGTCAAATGCAGAGCCCACAAATTATCTTGCTTGTAATGTTGGACAATTTAATGTTTATCATTAAAACCTGGCATTTTCGGTTATAACATACAAGTGAATAATAAAAATAACTAATATTAATTGAGTGCATAGTAGCATCAAGTGTACTTCCAAGTGTTTTGTTTAAATTAATGCAATGAATTAGGCTGAGATGTTTATTAAGACTTCATTAACATTACTGTATCCATTTTAAAGATGGGGAGACTGTGAACCAAAGAATTCTGAATTATTTGGTAAATAAAGTTATAGTAGAGGCTATTGAAGTAAGTATGGTAGTAGGTATTATCTGTAGTATTTACACATTAGTCTGAGTTCTCCAGAGAAACAGAAATAGAGCCAGGAATGGCAAAGAAATGGGTGTAAGTTCTGATTTGAATCCAGATCGGAAAGCAGCAGGTGCTTGGTGTGCCATGTTGCAGACAGCCAGGCAGACAAAGTGAACTCTCTCAGACCACATTTTATTCCATCCGAATCTTCTATGGTTCCATGAAGTTCACCCACTTCTGCTTCAGTCAGACTCTTGAATGAATTAGTACCTCATCCAGAAAACTATTTCAGATAACCCACACAGCAATTACTTTTAACCAAATAATTGAGCATCTTGTGGCCCCTTCAAGCTGAATCATATTAACCATCAAAATTCATCACACAGGAGAAAAATATTGGTGAAAACATTTAAATGAGTTCTGAAAGAGAAAGTTATAATTATGTTTTACAAGAGGCACAGAGAGTGGGAAAGCAGATATGAGAACAGAATCCGGCCCACATTTCATAGACAGAGACCATCAGTTAATAAGGGGTAGGGATACTAAATTTAAAATGTTTTTAAGAGACCATTCAAGGGACAAAGTACAAAAGGAGTTCAGGAAAGAAGAAAATATAGAAGAAGCAGTACAAGGGGAATGATACCAAAGGGTCTGTCGACGTGACTCATGTATTTGAGAAAACTATAAATAAGGGTGTGGACTTTAAAAGTCACACAGATAAATTTAAAGTTACATTTGCTAATTAAAGTTGAAAAAGTAATTTTAAAATATATTGGAGTAATAAATGATGAATATATGGGAGAAATATCAAACTTCAGCTACTCATGTTGTACCCAATTTTAATCCATAATCATTATACCAGTAGTTAGCTTTTTAATACAAAAATATCTATCATGCCTGATCCTTAAAACTGTTGGTTGGGGATTTAGCTCATTGGTTAGAGTGTTTCCCTAGCGAGCACAAAGCACTGAGTTTGATCCCCCACACAGAGAAAAAAAAAATGTCTTAGGGAGTATTATCTACATGAAGTCCAAAGTCCTCTGAATTCCATTAAATGTTCTTAAAATTTTCCTCAGTCTTAATTTCCAGCTTCATCCCTTTGCACACTAAATTCTGTCTTCAAATCACTACTCATAATCCCCCAAAGCCACAATGTATATGTCCTTCAATTATATTCTTTCTCTTATCCAGACAATCCCATCTCCTCCTTTCCAACTGGTAGGGTCTCTTCCTTCAGAAGCAAGTTTACATTGATGACGACAAGAATATAAGAATCACCTGTGGAGGCAGAGGAGCATAAAGATGTTTATAGCAGTCTTTTACTGATTATCTATGCTGACCAGCCCCTGTTGAGGGTGACTTAAGCGTACACTTCATATAATTCTTACATCAAATCTAGTTTCTTTTCTTGACATTTTATCACTGTAGAAATAATGGATTAGAGAGATTGAATGATTTGTACAGAGTCACCTGTTAAAAGTAATATTTTTAATTCAGTCCAAATACAAAAGTTACTTCATGAACTATCAAAATTGATTTTTCTAAGAATCTTCTTATTACTATTAAAAATTTTAAAACCCATGAAGCCATCTACTATGCTGTCTTCATATGATTTCTAATTATACCAGAATTGTGTTTGTATGTGTGTGTGTGTGTGTGTGTATGTATCAGTCTGGTGAATTTAATTTTTAGTTCTTTCAGTCTAGGGACAAATTCTGTCCATGCTGCCTCCCTCATTCCTTTCACAGTGTTACTTTCATTTTATTACTTTATATTTTACTAACTTAAACAAATATGTAAAATCTTATACATACTTAAGTAAAGGCAGCACACTTAACAGTTCTAATAAGAAACTGAAGCAAATTTCCTTTGCCATTTTGAAAATTAGCAGGAGTAAAACTTTATTAAAATTATTTTACTGGCATGTCAGTGGACATACACACTGAGTGAATGGATGTATAAAATTAGCTTTCTTGATATTTATGAAAAGTCTTTGCAAACAAATGCCAACAATATAAAAACAAAGAGATCAAGAAATCTGACAATGTGGTTGCAGAGGCAAATAGAACAGCCCATATAGCATTATTTAAAGTTGTAGTTATTCTGTCATCAGTCACAAAAACCATG
Source organism: Hystrix cristata (assembly GCA_004026905.1). Taxonomy (NCBI): domain Eukaryota; kingdom Metazoa; phylum Chordata; class Mammalia; order Rodentia; family Hystricidae; genus Hystrix; species Hystrix cristata. The sequence goes on along the minus strand of PVJO010023451.1, from coordinate 18,189 downwards.
ATAAATAATATGCTTTAAATAATCTCGTCATGAGAAAATACAATGTGCTTCCTCCTACATCATTTTTAATGAGCCCCGTCTATAATCACCCATTAAGGGGAGAGGATAGTGGGAAGTTTTTTTTGTTTATAGGGTAATCAATATCTTTCAGTCTCAGTTTGTAACCTCTTTGTCACCATTAAGATGGCAGAGGGCAAAGGAGGTACAATAAATGGTTGCTTTACAAGATGAAGTAGCAGGTAGACTCACTAGAGTAATGAGCAGGGATAGCAAAAGCTGTCTCCCAACATCACTCCCTAAAACCTTAACCTTTAGAGGTATTTCTTCTTAAAATTCAGTGAGTTTTCTAATTTTAAAAACTCTAAATTTATTCTTTAGCTTCCTTTGTCTCTCAGATTCTTCACAAATTATCCTTTTAACTGGATATTTTGAGAAAAATTAATGAGGGTTTTTGTGACCGTCACTCATAGACTTTTATGTAAATGGATTCAACTGGAAATTAAAGTGGGTTGAAATTCAGATTTCAGCGTCACTCAAGCTAGAACATAGATTACCGTTAGGTAATGTTTACAGTTTCCTCAGTGTATAGCTTATTTAAATATCCTTAACTATAGGTATTGGCCAAATAAGCACAATTGAAAGTTCTAATATTCTAAAGCTCAGATTTGATAGATAAATACATACAATAATGCAGTGCCCCTACAATATGTAGTATTTGTGTGCTATATCTTTAAAAGCACATATAAATATTGCATATGTAGCAGAATATAATTAAAGTACCACATGATGTTCCAAAAATTTGTTTGAATGGAATAATGTAAAAATTAAATCACATAAATTTGATATCTGAGAAAAACACAAATAGTGCTTTGCTCAGTCCATTGTATTTAGTTGCATCTTCTCCGTCCTATCCTGTTTTCTAGTAGCTATCTCCTTGCAGTGATTAGTTTAAGTATTTAGAGGTGTATCTTTGAGTCATATATACTCTTTCCTTTTTATTCCTTTCATAAATTTCTTTCAAATGTATAGTTCTTATTGCCTAAAGATCAGTAAGTACAAAACCATACATACTATTCAGAAGTCGATAACATACTTGATTAATACTTTCTTCCTTAGTTATTTCAGTCTTTGGAGAACTAGTTCCTTTAAATGTAAGTTGCCGTTTCAGTAAGCCAAATTGCTAAGCAGAGGGTGGGAAAGAGACTGGAAGAGGAGGAGCCTTGGAGAGTGGGTGTGTTAAATACTGGAAAGAGCCAAACTCACAGAAGTACAGAATAGAACGAGGGTTGCCATTGGCTGAGATAGTGGAGAAATGGGCAAATGGAAGATTACTTTTCAATGAGTATAAATCTTCTGTTGTGCCAAACAAATATGTCCTAGAGACCTACTTGACCGCATAGTACCTACAATTAACAGAATGGTATTGTGCACTTTGAAACACTTGTAAAGAGTAGATTTTATGTTGTGTTCTTACTAAAATGACACACAAATTGTTCTAAGTGATGAATATGTTGGGCACCTTGGTCGTGATGATATCACAGGGATATATGTCTGCGTTCACTACAATAAATGTGTGCAATTGTTTCTGTATTAATTTTCCCTCAATAAGCCTAGAAATAATATGGGAATATCAGATTGTGACAACAGACATATTGTAAGAAAATGTTTATATCTTGTATTGCTTTTTATGAGGCTCAAATTGAAAACAATAATTGCTGCAAAAATTTTAAAAAAGCAGCAGTTCTTTTGGGGATGTTTTGATATGGGAAACTGTTTTCCAAAAATTTATATTTAAGGCTGCATATCTGAAGAGAACTTTCTTAAGTAGTTGTCAATACAGAGTATGTAATATGTTGCCCTAGAGATTGTGATCTCTAAATTGTTACATTATTCTGAGATAATGAAACTAACAGTATTTGATGTGACAGTGTTGTCCTTCAAGATAAATTGTATAAAGTGTTCCTTTTGGAAAGAATTCACCCACCTGGTTTGCTCCACTGTGCTTAGAAATGCATATCTCAGTGTCCACAGACTGTCTGTTCTCAGAGTGCAGTAACTGCACCGGCCGTCTGAAAAGTCAACTGCAGTTGCTTAAAACGAATGCAATTCATTGCTAATTGGTATGTACTTTATGGAGTTTTCTTTTCGCTCCACCAGTATCTTTTTGTTAATTCTCAGTGATGTTCTCAGGTTTGACGTATTCACTTGTCCTTTCTCTGCCCCGCTCTCTTTCCCTAATTTGTTTAGGTCTCCTTGATACCCCACCCCCTTTTTGTGGATGAATTAAATGCTTATGTTTTAAAACAAATCTCTCTCTCTCTCTCTCTCTCTCTCTCTGTCTCTCTCTCTCCCTCCCTCCCTCCCTCCCCCTCTTCAGTGTGGCAGCAAACGTTAGTTATGCCTTGCTATATTTCACTCACCTAAGTATTAATATTGTCCATAATTTATGGCGGATAGTAGGTATTGGTTGTTATCAATCACCAAGGGAGTAATTGATGCTGACTGAATCAAATAAATGTGATGTTTGCAAAGCCACGACCTTGCCAGTCAACTTGAGTGCAACAAATCTATTAGCTCTATAGGAACTGAATCTTAACGATAACCAAAGTAAGTAGCTTCCCATTAATTTAGAAAACATAGAAATAGCTTTGCGCTTGAAAATCCTTTATTTATTGCATAGGATAGTCTAAAGCTTTCCCAAAAAGCATTACTTATGTGGAATCACAGACTAACACGTAGGTTTCTAGGAATAATAATCTTGAAAGAAGGTTTGTTTAGCTTCCTGTTTTATAAACAAACTACCTCAATGTGAGACCCACATAGAGTAAATTTTCCATGCTTCATGTTGGGCCCTTTGTAGACATAGGGCTAGACCTTTGTTTTCCTGCTCACCTCATTCCACCTTCCAAACAGTGTTTTGTCTCTTTTGTATACCAGAGGTGATAAAAAGAAACTTTGTTTATAATTAAATCTACTTCCAATTAGCTTCAAAATTCAAACCAAGTTTACCTTGTATCTATAAAAAGTTGCAATTCAGCCTACTTTTAAGTCTGCACTCAAATTCAAGAAGTAAAATTTACTGAATTGTTTTTATTTAGCCAGAAATCAGTGGTCGATTTAGACAGCTTTTTCCCCAAATGAACATGAATTTGCTACCGAGTTCGTGCTTTCACAGGATGCACTGTGAGTGTACGCTAATCTTCATACTTACATTAAGATAGGTTTTCCTATGTCTAATACCAAGAAATTTCCAAAGACCTTGAGTCTTTATTTGACACAGGGAATTCAATCAGTCACTGTAACTGTTGTGAAGAAAAAAATCAAGTTTTCATTCGTTCATTTTTCAGTTCTACTATTTCCCAAGAAAACTGCTTTCTGTTTTGACTTTTTATTAATTAACCATATCCTAAGTACTAAAAGCAATGAGTCATTTCTAAAATTTATCTTTTATATGTGCCATCATTTCTAATTTTATCATTTTGTACTCATAAGTACAACCACAGATAGATTAATCATGATGTCATCCAAGAATATAAATCCGTGGCATGGGTTAATTTAAAAAAATGTTTTACTAGAAATTTTTAATAGCTTTAAGTGATTGATGGTCTGCCGCATAAACAGCATGTTGGGCGTTTTTCATGTGTTGTTTCCAATGTTCAACTGATAAATGCTGAAAAACCATCTAATTAAAATCTCTCTGTTGACAGAATGAGAAACCGAGGCTCAACACACTTGAGCATATCTCAAGGTTTCACACAACAGGAGTGAAAGAAGCTGTGTTAGTTTTCTTGGCCTCTGGATTCCAAAGCTTACATTTTTGCTTCTTCACTGTATGATTTTGTAGATTCAAGAATTTAGAGATAGTAAGTTTAGGCTTTCAAGTGAGAATTAGTTGACTGGAATAATTCGCCTGATGAGAAGCCATTTCAGTGGACAGTGTAGTCATTTCTAAATGTCAGGTTTCTTTATTATGGGAAATATCTTAACACCAAAGCCGATTTCCTGTTCACGTGGCTTGAAATAGAGCCTAATTAAATAAAAGGCCTGGAAGAAAAACATGATATGAGGCGTTATACCACAACAAATAATAGCAATGAAATCTCTCAGAGGGAGACTGCTAGACAAGAGCAAAGGAATAAGGGGAAGTGGGGAATAAAGGAGATAATAGGGGTAATTGATAGGAACAGAACATGTTATATGAATGTATGAACATGCAATGATAAAACCTAATATTTTAAAAATTAGTATATACTTAAGGAAAAAAATTACATATAAAAACTAAATGTTAAGATGTTAGACCAGCTACATAATTGAAGGATCCAAGGTGCAATGAAAATGGGAGATCTCTTGTTCAAAAACTAGGAAGGAAATACATTTTAAGTATTAAGATATAAAAACTTTTCCCCTTCTTCCATGGTGTCTTTTTAAGTTTATCATGGTGTTATATTACTGTTATTGTCATTTGTTACTTCATATTGTTTTAAGAAAGAAAAAGTTACAATTTAATTATTTGAATTTTCCCATGTGCACTAACACTGGACAAAGCTGATTTTAAATGACAGTATCTCTTATTTCATACATACAATACCTAAAGTTACAAAATTTATATTTCTAAGCGTGTATACATATATACACCTATATGTATATACATATATACACCTATATGTATATACATATATACACCTATATGTATATACATATATACATATATATACACATACATATACAATAACAGAAAGGCTACAGAAACTCAGTTCCTTTTATTTTACTTATTCGTGTGTACTTTTTCTTCCAACCCTCTCTACTTTTGTCTTGATGTCTAAATAAGAACTTAAAAAGGAAAGAAATTACAGATTGCCAGAATTTTCTCTTTTGTTTAATGAAATCATTTTCATCTTAAGTGGCTGGCTTAACACAGAAAATTAAGACAAGTAAAAAGAATGCAATGCAATTTCTTGGGTTTTTTGTTGATTTAAAAAAATTATTTCAGCAGTGTTGGGGATTAAATTGTGAAGGCTTGGACTTGACAGGAAAGCAGTCAACTGCTTAGCTATGTCCATAGCCTTGTGTTTGTATATAAATGCACAAAAAGTTATGTTTAAGGTAGAGAACACAGCCTTTGGGGAGCAAGCAGCACACACACACGCATGAACAGGAACACTCTCTCTCTCTTTCTCTCCCTCTCTCTCTCTGTCTCTCTCTTTACTCATTCATAGATATAACACACTTCTACTGTCTGTGAGTGTCATTGAGCTTCCTCACATATCAATTTATCAGAATTTTATGTTCACAAGGCACCATGAATACTACATGTGAATAGAGTGGCAGCAGTAGCCTACCTGCATATTGTGTAGATGTCCTCTGCTAGCATATAGGCACCACTGTCCCAGCCGCTTTCAGTTATAGAACACAGTTTCAAAGATGAGATGGGTAGGAATCTCAGGATGGTGGAAGCCAAGCACAGAGTCCTTCTGTGTATGTCCACATGACATGCCAATCTGGCTGGTAGACCTGGCAGAGTTAAGAATGTACTGAATTTTCAGGGAACTTGTTATATAAAGGAGACTTTAAAAAAAAAAAAAAGGCCTACTCAGAAGGTTCATTTTTCTACCAAATGACACTTTAAGATTGAACAACTAATCCCAAAGAAGTTAGAGATCCATTATGAGAAAACCTATAATTTGTCACATATGTCAATGATAATATCATTTTGTTCCGTGGCTCTCCTGCCTCAAAGCAAGATTGAAAATTAAGCTGTGATGGTCTTGGCGGAAAACACATTGGTTTGGAATCTGAAAATCTCTACTACTACTTGTTTCATATGTGAGCCCAGGAAAATTGTGTAAGTTTTTCTATAAAGTAGGGACAATTGGACTCACCTTTTAGAGTATCATAAGAACCAAATACAGCAATGCAGAGTTCTAATCTTGGTACCCAGATGAAAATGACATTTGGCCCAGCACACATTTTATAAATCGTAGACATACCTAATGTCATTTGAGAAATAATCTCTTATTAGTATGTCCTAAAAGCATGAAACTGATTTTGGACAATAAGACTAGAGCAGTTTATAGTGGGGTATTTGAAAATGGGACCAAAAAGATAAAAAATAGGAGAAAAGTGCTTCTGAGATGATGACAAGTTTACTCAAAACAGCAAAAAGGAGTCAGCCAGATAAAAAGTAATTCCTGGAAGAGAAAGTGTTCAGGGGAAATTGAGAGTGTATTTCACAGGTCTGTTTGGAGGGTGACCCTGAATGCCATGCTCCACGAGTCTCTCTGCTTTCTGATTTTGTTGTCTTTTTGTTGGTGTGTTTTTGTTTTCTGAATCAGCACCTTCCACCTTATCACTTTGTTACAGACTTTCTTATACCCTCCACTCCAGATACTTGTTTCCCATGTTCTTTTGACCATACAACCCACTATGATAATTTCTATGACTTTTCTCATTTACATCTCTTCTTTTTAATGAAGGCAAATTTTTTTGAAATGTTTGCCTCACTTTCCACATGTCTATGATCATTTCTGTAGTCATCATAAAATGCAGCAGTAAGTTAAATACTTTAGATGTGAAACGGTTTAGACTATGTAAGTTATGAAGTTCTTTATGGATCCAAAATTTTATTATACAGATGTCGCCAAGAGATATAATTTTTCCCACGAAAATAAAACATTTGGACTTAAAGATCCAGATTGCTTACTTATATAATCTAAATCCTTAGAAACAACTTGCCAATCTACTTAAATTTCAGCAGTCGATTTGAAAATTTCATCTTACCCCAAGTCTCATAATTCTCATTTTCATATTTTAATTTATTTTCTCTTTCCGTTTATATAACTTTTTACTAATTCTTATTTTCATAGTTTTGCCCCAAGGATATTTGTATTTGTTCAGTTTTACACAGTTGTAATCACAGAAGTCTTTATTTCTATTTGAAAATAATAAACTATAACTTATACATAAGAAGATCCTTTTTGAACCATATTTATTAACTATTTTCTTGATTATGTATGTGTTGGGCCAACAGAAGTTCTTGGTTTTTAAAAACCAAGAGTTTTCCCTGTACTCTGAAAGCCAAAGCACACACAGACTGAGAAATAAACGAGGGACCAGTTAATGATTAATTTGCTACAGACCCTAATTTTATTTTTATATGAAATGTATTTTTCTCTTTGCTTTTGTACTGGATAACATTATTAAATTTTCTTCCCATTAGTTTTTCATTAGCCTTTCTATATAGATTCTTAGCTCTGTGTTCTCAACATGTAAGTCATCTAGAGTTGGGATGACACAGCGTAGCTCCCCACTCAGCATAACTGTGTGTGTGGTCACACAGGCACTGTATGTGGCTATCACCAAAATTAGTTGTTTTGAGTCAGTTCCTAAGCTTTATAGAAAAAGCAAGTTGATGTTTTCTATAATAGTGCCATGCAGTAGCAGTGTTTGTTGTTGTTGTTATTTTATTTTTGTTTTTGTTTTTAATCACTAGTTTCGGGCTATGGTTTCAGCAACATTTCTATAAGATTACAGCACATTCTTGTCAATGATAGTCCTAATATTGTACAGTAGCTCACCAGCACTTATTCTGTATAACTGAGACTTTATGCCCTTTAATAAACATTTTCTCATTTTTTCCTATTATTTAACCCCTCAGCAACTGTTTAGATAATGAAATATTTGTTTTACATATGTACGTAGTCAGAAAATCAGCTCAACTTTTGGCATCTCAGTTTCCTCATATGTCAAGTTATCTCAAAAAGGGGAAATTAATAAGAAAAATATAATCATTTAAATTTTTTTTATCCTCCGTACTTTTCAAATTCTGGAACGAAGAATATTTATTTGATGGTGAATCATTTTTGACAGTGCTAGGGATTGAACTCGGGGCCTCACACATGCTGCACAAGTTCTGTGTCATTGAATTACACTCTCAGCACTTGCACTGTAAAAGACTACTTAAAAATTTTAGTTGGCTAGACCCTAGTGTGTAGGAAGTCTGAATAAAAATGAATAGTTAAACGTCATTGCCATGATTATTTGCCTAATGTACATGCAGTTCGCTGTTTCCTAGTACTCAGGTCTGTCCTTCTTTCATGGTCTTTCACCTCCTTGGTCTTCACTTCTCTGTGTCACTAAAACTGTTACAATTTCCGTATACTAAGTTATTTTGAAGAAAAATTTAGCATTTTCCTTTAGCCTAAAAATTAAAGCAGTATCCAATGGAAACGTTTTAAGAACTAGGGAAAGATGGATGTTGCACATGTTTGCAGAAACAAATATTTTCTAATGATAAAAATGTATATGGCTTTCTAAACTTAGGTTTTATTCCATCAGAAAATAATTTTAGATGTAACATATGCAATGTATCAGTCATATTGGATATGTTTTAAAACATGTTGTATAGTTTGAAAAATGATGATTCTGAGGCAGTTTTGAATTTCATCGTTCGATCTGAGTTGGTGGGAAGCTTCTGATTCTCTAGTTTTGTCCAGAAGCAGTAATTTCACAGTCTGCAGTGTAAGTATAAGAGTGATGAACGACATAGACATATATAGGCGGCTAAATTAGCTCTTATTGATGTACCCCAAACAGCAGATTATCACCCAGCTGATGATTAGTTTCAGAAAAGGAGGCAAATTTAGTGTGATGCTTCGCAGGCTGGCGCAGGCTTTTGTGTCTGTGTCTCTGGCTGCTCTTCTGATTCTGTATGGTTGACTTACAGTGAGGCCAGGAGCCAAGAGAGGACCACATAACACTGTAAGAAACTGGCAGTGTGCTTTTATCACTAAGGGGAAATTACCCAACTATTTTTAGGGATGTGGGATTTGGGGAGAGTGGTAACAGACTTAGATACTAACCCACGGTATTCTGAGGACCTTTGCTTCCTCCTTTCCAGCTGAGGAACTAAGCTCAGGTTCTCTGTATCTTAAACGTGCTCAACACCCTTTCTCCACACTTAGCACTGTTGTATTTAGGATGCAGTCAAAGGTTTAGAAGCAATTCTTACTAACATCGTCAAAATTTTTGGCTTTCAGACCATCTACTTACTCAATTCATACACCTGTCTTTATTTTTACCTCTTACTGTTTTCCTCCATTACTTTTTAACATCTAATTTAAAATCCATTACTTGTATGTGCCTCTCTCATTATTACTTTTCACTAGAATTTTTTCCTTGACTTCCCTGCTCATATGGGAAAACATGTTAGCCTGCATGCGTCAATGCGTGCTAATGTGATTGTGTTTCTGGGTTTTCTCCTGGTATATTGGCAGATACGTCTCAGGGCCACTGTGTTAAAAATGTACCCTCTCTGCAGATAAAGAAATTTTGGCAAGCTATTCATTCTGAGGACTTGTGGTGACGGGTACATTGCTTGGCAGGAGGTCAGCACGTTGTGTGGTGAAAAGGTGTTTTCCACTCTGGTAGAATACAGCTTTGTGCATGAATATAACCAGAATATAGAATGGTTTTCAGTTCCATTTTTCTCCTCTTTTGGGTTCATTTTCTAGAGAACAAGCTTCCCAATCATATAAAGAAGGTCTGTTTTACAGAGATAAACTGCACATGTGTTAGTCACCTTCTTTATTCACGGGTTCTGCATCTACAACTGCACATCTAAAGATTCAACCAACTGCGGATTTAAAATATTTGGAAAAACTGTGTTTGTATTGAGTATGTAGGCTTCTTTCACTGCCATTCTTTCAAATAACATAGCAGCTATTTAGATAGCACTTGTATTAAGCATTTTAAGTGATCTAGAGAAGATTTAAATATATGGGAGGATATGCTTAAATTATAGCCAAATACTGTGCCATTTTATGTACTAAGGAATTCTGGTATCCTGAGGGATTCTGGAACTATGCCCTTGAAGGTGCCAGAGGACAATCATAGTTATCCACATTCACACATTGTGCTGGTGATAATATTACCATAAGACATTAAAGTTAATTTTGATAAGTTACTATGTTTTACTAAGTTTTAAATTATTACCTACTTCTCATAGTTAAATGTGTTAAGATATCTTTGGAATAATTGGAACTATTTACTTAATACACAGAATCTGCTAGTTATTTAATATTTTGAATCTGCTAGACTTTGTATACTAATATGAATAATGCATAAGACACAAAATTCTCATGGAGAATGACAAAGTAGGATAATCAAATATATTTGAAATGTTATAAATTACTGATTACAAATTTTTGGTTCGTCAGCAGGAAGAATGTTATCCTCTGGATAGTCTCAATACATGTTTGGATTAAGTTGCCAAAATTAATTTTCAACATTAGCTATTCTAATATTTAGAACTTATAATGATACTCTACCTATACAACCCAATTGTGTTATTCTTATCACTACAAGAAAAAGTTGGGGCAAGTATTGGGAATTCCTCTGCTGCGTGGAAATATGTAATTCAACAAAAATCCAGGACACTTGTCAGAGGCTGGGAGAAAGATGGCTGGCCCTGCAGGATGAAGCGCCTGCCCCTCACCTTCTTAGTTGTTTCTCTCCTTCCACCAATTCATGATGCAGGACCAATGATGCAAAAGTAGCACTCATACTTCAGAGCTGTGCAGTAGAGCCCCCCTTCTGCCTGGTTCTTCTACCTTAATCCTAAAAGTATCAAACCCAGTGTCTAAGCCTGTGCTGTCTAATAATTGGCCTCTGGTCAGATGTGGTCATTTATACCTCCAGTAAAATTAAGCACACCTGTGTGCTTAGTTCCTCCTTTAGTCTAGTCACTTTTTAAGTACTCTGCATTTGTGTTTGGCCAGGGCTGCCATATTGGGCAGCACAAATTGGATGTTTGCCTTATTGCAGAAACTTCTATTGACAGTCCTGACCTCTGTAATTAGAGTTTAATTTGCATTTTAACTACAGTTCCTAGATATCTTGCATTAAATACTCTGATGACATGATAAAAGGCTTATTTCTACATTGATTGTGTTCTTTCATAATGTCCACTAGGTAATTAGTAGTGTCTCATGGGATTCAGGGCAGCACAGCTCAACAACCGCAGTGTTTTTAGCCTTTAACCCTTTCAGGAACACATCATTCTTTTCTCATACCTTATTTGCTGAAGTAGAAAATTTATTATATTTTACCCCACCTGAGATACCATAAATTGTAAGAAACAGAATTATTTTGGTTTTTGTTAAGGAATTAAATAATAGTGTTTCACTTATTTCAAAGTCTTGCCAATTCTAGAGATGATAAAATATGAAAAAGAAAAATGTGCTTTATAGTTATTGAAATAGGGTAAGATGAAAAGCCAAATTTTTTTTTTTTATTTTAAACCAAGAACATGTATTGGTACATTCTACATACAATGGTCAGGCCCCCGCACTGGGACAAAGCCTGAAAAGCCAAAATTTTATTCCACTCCAAAATCAAAAATGTATTCGGCTAAGAAGTAATAATACCATATAAATAAAAACAATTGTGTGTAATAGTGACTTAATGGGTTGAGAGGTTTCTTAAAATATTCCTGATTTCTTAAGTGTCTAGCTTTATTTTAGATGACATATAGCTCATATTTTATTTTTGTTAACATAAATTAAGGTATAATTTAACTCTAAGAAAATTCATCCTTTTTGTATACAAGTTTACAAGCTTTAAAAACAATATACAGCCATAAAACCATCACTCCAATAAAAATATAGAATGTGTCATCATATTAAAATATTCGTTCATGTCACTTGGTATTCAGCCTTTCTCAGTATTTCGTATTCAGTATTTCTTTAATGCTGAGGTGTCACTCAGCTTTTTAGTCACTATGACACAAGGCCTGAGAACAACTTATAAGCAGGAAGATTCAGATGGGCTCACAGGCTCTCTAGAGACTTCTGTTTGTGTTCGGCTGGTTCCATTTCTCTGAGGCCAGAGATGGGGAACTACTCTGGCAGAGGGAACTACTCACCAGGGCAGTCAGGACACGGAACCAGCTTCCTAGCAAGACCTAATCTCCAAAAACAAAGAACATTGTTTTCCTCCTTACACTTGAAACATGTTTTTTTTACTTATTATTTTAAAATATCGTATTTAAATTATTTGAAATTATTTTTCTTTAGCACTTTATAAATATCAATCATTTCATGGTATTTCATAAAACTCTTACAGTTCTTATCTTTGTTCATCTTTATATATCAAGCTTTTTTGTTTCCTTCACAGCTGGCAAGATTTTATTTTTTATGTTTCTCTGACTTTTATTAAAGCCTGGGAAGCTTTCTGTGGGATAGGGTGGGATTTATGTTTTGTAATGCTGTCTGGGCTTTCTGCATTCAAAGTTTGCCTTCTTTCATTAATTTTGGAATTTCTTGATCATTTTTTTAAAAATAAATATTCCGTCTCACTCTATTGCTCTGTTTTTAACTTTTGGCTAGAGATGTGTTAGCTCATTTGATCTTGAGCCACTGAATTTTCTAACACTTTCTTCTCTATGTATTTTAATTTAGGTAATTTCTGTTAATATATCTTCAAGCTTAATGCTTTTTCCATAGTGATTCTGGTGTGATTTTGTTTTACATTTCTAACTTTTCATTTGATTTTTCCCTACAATTTCAATCTCTCTGCTAACATTTCCATTTAGTTACGGTTATGTTCCATCTTTTCTATCAGTTCTTTGGCATTTAATCATCTATACTTCTTTTTGTATCTCATAAGTTTAGTTAGCAGCCTGCTACTTTTAGTGTGATAGTAGAAACTTTGATAACTAACTTTTAAAATCCATAAGATTTGTTTTTCATAGTTTAGTCCTTCATCTTTTGGTGAAGACTTCGTGGATTGGGCGTGGTGATGCACACCCATAACTCAGTACTTAGGAGGCTGAAGTAGGAAAATTGCAAGCTTCAAGCCAACTTGAGCTACATAATGAGTTCAAGGCTGCCTGAACTCTGCACCAAGACTGTGTTGAAAGAAACAAAAATAAAAGCTTAAAGATTTTATTTGCACAATCCTTTCTTTTTACTTTTTTTCTCTTAGTACGGGATAGTTATACAGACTAGTGGGTTTCATTTTGGCATATTTACATATGCATATAATGTCCTTTGATCATCACCATCCTTTTCGTCAGCCCTTTCCCAAGCCTGTCCTCTTTCCTAATAGTCTCTCTTCTAGTTAGGAGAAAAGGGTTTTCATAGGCAATTTTGCCAATATTCTGATGCTGGCTGTTTGTTTGTTTCCTGTGGTATTCAGAATTCACCGTAGGCTTGCACGTACTCTAGCATGTTATGCTTAAAGTGTGTCTGGGGCGTGAGGGACGCCCTTCTGCTGCCTGCCCTGCCCTCACATGCAGTCCACCTTGCACACCTGTGGCAGAAGGATTTCCTCCCATACTCTGAACTTGCCCAGGAGGAGACTGTCACAAATCATTAATATTTTCTATTCTGGTGTTAGAAGGAAGGAGAGGATGGTCTTTTCAGTCTTCTGTTTTATTTTCAGTTTTAGGGAGTACAGTGTGTTGTAGGTTTGGGGAGTATGACCAAAAGAAGGATCCTGCTATTCTTCCGTGTGTGGAATCTGCAGTGATATAAGCCCAGCCTCGGATACGTTTCAGCTCTTTCCCTAGAGTTGCTTTTGGTTGTGGTTTTTTGTTATTTGTTTTGTTTTTTCCACACCTGCAACTTTCTTCTGGGTTTGAAAGTATGTGCTGCTCCTCTCCCCGTAGTTTAAGGCTTTTGATCTGTAGTAGAAACGCGAAGAGTGTCAATGGGCTTCATGCCTTTTGCTCAGTGACTGCTGTTATCATTATGCCTGCACAGTGAGGAGGTCCTTGCTCACTCCCCAGCTCACAGTTTCCATATGAATACTCAAATGAGTGTGTGTACAGAGAATTTGGGAATGAATATAACATATCCTTGTGTCACACCTCCCAGGAATGCTGTGTGTTCATTCCAGGCAAAACTTGTTCCTTACCAAGTTGCCAAAAATTTTAGCTGCCTCTTTTATACTTATGGCATCTGGTATTTTCTACATGTAAATGGAACCTCTGTGCTGTCAACCTGTCTTTACTTATAATCTGGGTTAGTTATTTATACTGTGACCTCAGGTCCTTGATATATTCAAGAGCCACAGTGACTTTTATAAATCATCTCAATTTTGTTGTAAAGTGGTAGTTTCAGTTTATTCTGTCATTCTACATCCTAAAGAGACGCCAGTATCTTCATTCTATATTAACAGAAATCCCCAGAGCTAGTAGTTTAATATGAACTGGGCATAGTATGATGGTAGGAAAATATCCAAACCCTTCTCTATTGAAATTATTTTGTAGTATTTCAGACTAGAAGACACATAGTTGATCAGCTTTCCCTAACTTCAGTTTTCTTGGGGGGTGTTGTGCTGAAGACATACAGAAATTTCAAAAGCTATATATGTTTATTATTTTAGATTACACATGTTATAAAGAAACTTTATGTGAGTGTTCCAGTATAATATTTCTACACTTCTTTCACACCCAACACTTAATATATATCGCAGATGTTCTTATGAATTTAGAATTACAAATCTTACAACTTTAGTTAGAAGAATAGTGACATTCAGAGAGATTTATTTTGATTCATTTTGATTTTTGATCTAAGAAATAGAAAGGCTAAGGCATGTTACTTACCTGTCTCTAAACAAAATGATCTTGCCTTAACAGTACTCTCTCTTAACTCATTATGGAACAAAATAATCTTTAGTAATAGCAGAGTGTCCAGGGAATTGTATATATTGTGCTAAAAATGTATCTGTCTACTTTTAGAGGTGTGGTTAGATCATTTCATAATTGCAATAAGCTTTATTTTCACACTGAGATATTTACCTATAATTGATATTTTTCCAACACATCAAAGACTGTTAAAGTTGTCATTTACAAATAGATACCACTTATTTATTTGTCACTGTATCGTGGAATCTTTTTAATTAAATCATTGGGGAGGGACCATTGTCTACTTTATGTTAACATTGTTTCTCATCTCACCAAGAAGTCCAACAGAACCGATCAGAATTCACCTGTCCTTAACTTTAAAGTCCTTTCTAATTCTAATGGATATGGGATATGTGAATGAACAGCCAAAAACAAAGTTATGTAAATTCCCATGTTTCAGAGAAACTATCAGGGGAAAAGTGTGTAAGCCATGATCAACAAATACAAGACATTCCTGACATTTCTAATAATATAGAAATCTAAGTAGATTATTTAAAATGAATGACATTGATAATGAGTAAGGTCTTGCTACCCTGAACATATAAGTGTCAAATACTATAGCCCTGGATTTTTGCATGAATAAAAAACTATATTATTCAGCCTACTAACAAGGAATCCAGGAGCTGGTAGAACTTAGATCTGCCTTCTCAAATGGTGGAGAAATTTACAGGAAGGAAGAGGGGAACACGGCTTCCTAATTGGATGGTGAGAAGGGAAAGTTCAGAGTTCTTTTGGACAGGCGTCGATGGCTCTCACTCCTCTTCACAGACTGCACTTTTTTTGGCTGATAACTGTGTTCCTTGCAGGAGATTTTGAGCTTGTGATATCAAAAGAGGATTTAACTCTTCTCTGAGTGTCCATTTTTGAAAAGCTCATTCCAAGCTGCCCTTGAGTAGAGTTTGGAGGTTTCTCCTGAAGGCCACAAAGGTACTTTGTTATTCAAGGAATTTATTTCGTTACGTGCAGTCCTTAGTTGATTACCAAAGAAAACTGAGAGTACAACTTCGTTCATTGAAGGTATAATTCTGATTCCAGTTTCATTGTTTATGCAATACAAATTTTAAAATATCTGAATGTTAAATGTTAATTTGGTTTTTGTTTTTAAATTTTATAAAGGTCCATATTGGGTATTTGTGTGAGAAAAATAAATGCATTTAACATTTGGGTTTTGGTCTGAAACTAACTGTAACAGAGTTTTGTAAGCCAGTGTGTGTGTTTTTTTAATTATTTAGAAGAGATAATTGGATTTAAATTTGGATTTGCATTGATCTGCTAAAGTGATGTGCAGTTCAGTATAAAACATAAGTACATATTGTAGTTTTAATTGAGGCTTAACTATAAAAGTAAATTCTTTCAAATTCCTCATTGAAACTCTAGACTGCTATTTTGTTAGCTCTTAACCACTTCTTAGAACTCGTGGTAAGGCCAGGGCCACATGTTGAAATCATAGTATCTTAGAACCGTTGGATTAAATATAATATACCATTGCATTACAGTGTTTATTTTCACTTTTTAATGAGCGTCCAGAAAACTTTACATTACAAAAGTGACTAGCATTTTATCTGTTAGGCAATGTTGGTCTAGGTCAAGTCCCAGATCCAGGAATTTAGGAAGTATTTTGAACTCTAAATTTTCTTCACAGATGCCTAGAAACACCATACTTAAAATAATTTTATTTCTCTTAGCCATAGAGCAGCCTTGCAAGAAATTTTGTGTATCATTTGTAAAGAATGCTAAAACTGCCGAACCTCACAACTTATGCCCCATCAGTAGTTATACAAATGGAATAGTGTGAAAACTGCTATGTGAAACAATGTATCTATTTAAGGGGCAAAAGAACTCTTAGCAGACAGACTGCCTAATTCTCCAAGCTCTTTCTTGTTCTGTTCAGTGTAACATTTGCAACCAAGTGTTTACTACTCTGAGCCTAGATTTTCTCTCCCAATGTATGGACTTAGAACAATATTTAATAGCAGTGTATTTCACTTATATTTCTAGTTTCTGACCATGATATACCATGGAAAGAGATGTTAAAGCCTTTTACATCTGCTGAGAATGCTGCCTTATTTTAGTCTAAACTGAAACGGGATGATTAATTTTACATTGGGGAAGAACGATGACTGTCAAACCCTTTTCTCAAGTACTGTAATCAGGCATTTCCAGGCCCAGCTTTTCTGGTCAGTCACATTTTGTTGGAAATAATGGGGGTTTTGATAGTGGAGAGGAGCAATTCTCACATCTGCCTAACATGCAGGGTGATCCCGGTGACATGCGCCAGTGGTGGCACTTGGTGAAATGCAGACTTCACGCACTTTCTCCTCACCTGTTTCCAGGAATTCATGTATTTATAAAGCTCTAATGACTCCCATGATTTGGTAAATTTGAAGGACATGAGAGTACACTTTTTTTTTTTAATGGAGGAAGGAAAATTTCAGTCATAAGATGCTATTCACTCAATGTATAATACTGGATTTATTCAGTTCAGCAGAAACTGCACAGAAGTGAAGAAAACATATCTGTATACTTAACTTTTTTCATAATTTTCCCTTGGTCTTTTGTCGTTATTATTTTTATTAGTATGCTTTGATCTAGATATACGGTTCGCTCTTACATGTAGTTATTATATGCTTGTGACCTGAAGCCATCGAAGCGGGAAAAAAAGGTTCTATTCTTGAACCTCAGCCCCAGTGCCTGCTCGGCTTCATGGTTTCTTGAAGCATTCAGGTTGCACTTTTAAGGCTCCGTGGCATTTTCAAGGTTCAGTTGATTTGGCTGAGCCTCAGGACTTAAGACTTTGGTGCTTCAACACTAACTTTTTTTTTTTTTTTGAATAATCAAGTTAGTGTGGACTACATGTCAGCCCTGCTGATGTATGTGAAGAGACTGAGAATGAAAAGCAGTCCTTCCATACTTGGGTTCCATCCACCAGGGACCTTGCAGCTCGAGGTCAGATGGGTTTTTATGCTGAAATTCAGTGCAGTGTTACCTTTGCTATGGGAGAAAACACGTTTCTTTAGATATTAATGTCACCATTAGAGTAACTGCTCTGTATAAACACTGTCTCTAGAGTTCCATTTCCTCTTGAGCAACAAATCTTTCTCATCCCCTTAGTATTCAGCTCATTTATCATAAGCAGAATACAAAGAACACATTAATCTTTATAGATGTCTGCCTGTATTTTTATCCCAAGGTTAGTTATTGTCAGATGTTTTCAGCCCTCAGCCTTTTCCCTTACCAAGAGTTCTTTATTAACTTCTTGAGTGACTTCCTACTCCTTAAAACCATTTATTTTCCTTGACTGTGTTATCATTACCAGGAAACTGAGGCAGATGAAGTTAACTTGTCACTTGTCCAAGTGTGCAGAGTAAATGCTGAGCCAGACAAATACTGCACATAGATATTTAACATCCAGCTCACAGCTGCACTTTTACTCTGTACTATAGTTTTAGATCACGGTGATGATGCGGCTTATTAACTGAAAGCACAAATAATTGAAGAATGGT
>PVJO010023450.1:0-25949 GCA_004026905.1 Hystrix cristata | reverse complement strand
CTTCCTGGGAGAATATGAATCTTCTGAACCAAGGTATGTTCCAAAGCCTGTTCCATAAAATAAGCAAACAGCTGACAGGTGAGAACTACAGGTAGAAAAAGCTTTGTACCTCCCACCTGTCGATGAAATTTTGAGAATGGAAGAAACAATTTTATAGTAAGAGAAAAAGATCCCTGAGATGGGAAAGACACCAAAGATGACACCAACAATATATGTGACCACAGTTTTGATTAAGGGATCAGAACATGAAAGGTTAAGGAGTCGAGGAGGGTCACAGAAGAAACTTGCAATTTCTATATCCTTGAAGCAGGTAAATTGTAAAGCAATTACATTGTGCAGCTGGGAGTCCACAAGGCTAAGAAAGACAGACACCAAAAGTAATAAGACACAGAGGCGGGAGTTCATAATGATTGTATAGCTCAGAGGGTGGCAGATGGCAACGAACCGGTCATAGGCCATCACAGTCAGAAGCATGTCATCCATACATGCAAAGATGATAAAAAGGGATATCTGGGTCAGACAACCCGCATAGGAGATGACTCTCCTGTGAGTTAGGGTATCCATAATCAACTTAGGGACAGTACTGGAGATAAAACAGATGTCGTTCAAGGACAGGCTGGAGAGGAAGAAGTACATGGGGGTGTGGAGGCGGGAGTCAGAGCTGACGGCCAGGATGATGAGCAGGTTCCCGAGCACCGTGACCAGGTACATGGACAGGAAGAGGCCAAAGAGGATGGGCTGCAGGTCTGGGTCCTCTGAGAAGCCCAGCAGGAGGAACTGTGAGACAGAGGTTACATTATGTGCTTTCATCGTGCTTGAAGACCTTTCTAAAAAGAACATTCATTAGAAAAAAAGCAGTAAGTAAGTAGCACACAGATTTTCAATACATTATGCACAGGCAAAGTTCTCACATGAGCTCCAAAACCTTCAGCAATACTCTTCCAGTGTGCCAAACCAAATCCTCAAGAACACTTTCATTAGTGGGCTTGTTGCAATCCACCTCCTTCTCTACCCTCCTACCGTAAATACACTCTAGTGTACAATAATAGCTGATCAAGAACATTGGAGTCACAAAATCTATGAACCCAGTAACATACAGCCAATTCATTTAAAGTAAAACAAAGAATGAAGGAAGCCATTCCCCTTGAAGGAAAATAGGTTTTTTTTTTAGAATAACACTAAAAAGCACTAAAATATACCTCGTTTATTCTAAGAAAATTGCACAAATTCCAGTGAGTGGGGATGTTCAAAATAGTGTAATGCCTTCAACTGCATCAGAACTCATTGTGTTGAGCGAGCTACATGCCAGGAATTTTTCATCACTCTTGGGTGTTTTGATTTCCTTCTTTCAAGGAAGTAAGTTCTCACATTCAAAACAAACAAACAAACAAACACACAAAACCCGAAAAAACAAAAAAACCGGCATGGTATTGGGAGAACACAGACATGGACAAATGGAAGAGAATGGAGGATGCAGAAACAACTGTGGGCACATTCAGTCATCTGATCTTCAACAAACAGGCCAAAATTTACACACGAGGCAAGATAAACTCTTCAACAAATAGTGCTGGGAAAACTGGCTACATGCATGAATTATATAAATTATACAAACTATAGAAGCACATATATTGAATTAAGAAGCTTCTGTATCGCGAATGGAACAATCAATAGAGTGAAAGGGCATATTACCGAGAGGAAAAAATTGATAGCTAAACCTCAACAGTACTAATATCAAAAATGTGTCCAGACTCCACAAAATTACACACAAACACCAGAAAAATGCTCCATCAAAAACGAGTAATTCAAATGTATAGACACTTCTCAAAAGAATCATGAATGGGTAAAAAGTTGTCATCATCACTGGCCGGGAGAAAAATGCAAATTCAAACAGCACTGAGAATCCGTCTTACTCCAGGAAAAATAGTTATTTTCAATAAACCAAATAATAGCAAATGCTGGTGAGGCTGTGGGCGAAAGGAGAACTTCTATATTGTTGAGGGGACCATAAACTTATGCAACCTCTATGGAAAAGAGTGTGGAGAGGCCTCAAAAATCTAAAAATAGAAAGTCTATTTGACTCAGTAAATCTCTTCTATGAATAATCCAAGTCAGTTAAAAGACATCATATTTCAGTGATAAATATGTATCTATGTCTACAGCAGCACAATTCCTAAGGTTAAACCTCAGAAACAGCCTACGTTCCTATTCACAGCTGAACATAACAGGAAAAATAATATATACGTACATATATCTGTATGATTCAACCACGAAAAAGGATGAATTTGAGTCATTCGTAGGAAAATGAAGGCAAGTTCCTTTACATTTAAAGTGAAATAAGTCAGATGCACAAGCTCGACAATAACATTGTTTCCCTTGCATGAGATAATTAGTAAATAAGGAGCAAAGAAAAGATAGTTGATATGAAATAGGAAGATGGAACCTTTGCAAAAGTGAAGGGGAACTAGAAAGGGAGGGAGCAAGAGAGAGCAAAGGCAAGGAAAGTAATTAACATTCTTACATACTCTCACCAATTCCCCTCAATGAATGTGATCATTATGACAGTAAACATGCAATAAAAAACATTTGAAAATCATGTGTGAGTTCACTCAGCCTTTGTTTGTGTGTAAATTATTTAATATGCACCTCCTACCCTTGTCTTTAGGGAACACAAATTTGTGTCAACAAGATTAGCATGTATGGGCACAATTGTACTACATGATGACCTCAAATGTGGCATTGAGATACAGGCTACCTATCGATGATTAAAAAGATAAATGATAAAAAGCACCTTGGGTGTTTACAATTCTATGCAGGCTTATTTTACTTGCTCCATACAATATCACTAAAATACCTCCGGTATAACATGGTTTTTTGCTTTTTTCCTTGATTCTGTACCCTGTAGTAGCATGCTTATAAGCTCTCTAGATTTCCTGATCATAAACCCTCTTATATCCAGTGAAATTCATTACAGAGAATGTGGCAAAGCCCAGGCCGAGACTCAGTCTCCCTAATTATAACTGATGGATTTTCTTATCGCTCCTTCCTGATATACAAATTGAACTTCTCTTATTTCACTTATGTGGAGGAAAGTTGGGAAAATATTTTTTGTCAGGCCGCACTATGATTTAATTGGGACAAATTCAAAACAGAAAAGTACACGAAGTAATGTAAACGCACTTGAAAACATTTCTGCAAAATGGAGATACACAAAAGAGTATGAACACATCTTTACATAACGGAGTTTCCCCTCATCTGTAAAGTGGTGATAGTAATTACCTACCTTACATGGCAGCTCTAAGAAGGGGTGAAAAATCATTTAATTGTGTCAGTGGTGGTCGTACATAAATAAGTAAATATATTTAGTAATATATTTACCTTTGGTTATTATTTGAATATCCAGATATTCTAGCCATGGAGCAATTATTCAGTCAGAATAACTGCATTTCAGCTTCTTGTGTTACTTTCTCACACCAGAGTTGAGAATGGCTGTTTTAAATTACTTCCTGGCATTTAGCATTTTATCCATTAATAACAACTCTCTATATTAATATTTATATTTAATAATATTTTCATCATCACTGATATTTTTAGAGATCTGAACAATTACCTAAGACACTTCAGTGATTGGTATCTCTCCATAATTCCATTCTTTTGCTTACATTTTCTCAAAGAAATCTGTTGTCACTTTTGTGGTTAGTTTTGCCTGTCAATATTTCTACATTAACACCGATTCATGAATCCACACATTGTTTTCTTTAAAAATTTACCTTAAAGATGCCTGAAGTTGAGAAGTAGTCTACAGTATGACACCTATTTCTGCTGAAATCGAATGAGTTACATCCACAATTCCTTTCACACCTCCTTCTGCAGGACATAGATCTATTTCAAAAACTTAAATGATGCACACAAATACGTGAGAGAGGGACTCCATTAAAATTGTTAATTTACATTATAAAATTTTTTCCAAAATTTTCCTGTGTTTCTCCCTGTCACACGTGAGAAAATTTGTATATAATACATTGGTGTGGAATACTTCTTTCCTTTCCAATAAGGTAAATAAAATTCTGCAAATTTTACAAATTCTTCCCTAGACATTGCCACTTCTATCTTATTCTTGAGAAATATCTTCAAACTGTCTGTGCATTCTGTCCAGAAAAGAACTGTGTAATGTGACACTAAGAAAATCATCATCTTCTTTGGACTAACGTTTCTCTTTGTCTCAAGTGGGACGAGACTCAGGAAATGAACATCTTTGCTGCAATGTGCAGACTATGTGTGATTCTGTCTTCCTCTCTGTGGTCAAGCTGTCTGAAGAAAATAAGGACGATAATATCCATCTCCGTGTGTGTGACTACTAAAGAAATTTTGCAACTTAATAATTCAGTCACCACAAGTTTTGTTTTAAAATACACAATTATAACACTACCCAAGTAGGAGATTTACTTGTGAATACATCAAGCTGTACTCAATCGGCGCTGGAGCCTGAAATCATGTGCCATTCTGCAATGCATCTTAGACAGAGGCGCACATTCCCCGGCCATCTCTTTGTGCTCTTTTAAACCCATGGAGACCTCTGCTGTGGTTTTGAATAATTTAGATAGATGCAATCAAATGGATTACAGGGTCCACATATCCATGGCATAGGTACAAACGAATGCTATTTTATCTCGGCTTTACATGTAGGGGACATCCGTGAAAGGAATAAACGTGCAGACAGCAACGTACCAAGAATCTTCACATCGTGCTGATTAAGGACGAGCACTGTGGGGTAGGGAAGGGTCCCTTCAGTGTTTAACAGGTTTTTATTTCTGATGCCTCCCGTGTGCCAAACAACGTATAGTCTCTGGGGAGTGAAATGTAAAGGCCAACAAACCGTTCTTCTCCAAACATGCACATCATTACGCAAACACAAAGATAGCATGTCTTGCAACACAAATAGGAAAAGAGAAACTTCAGCTTGCACGTCATATTTGGCATGAAGATTATCCTTATGATTAATAATATCGACAATTTTATTTTGCTCTAGTTTTATACACTTTAATCCCGGATGGAGCGCCCTCTATCGGTGTAAACCATGCAGCTGATGCTACTCGAAATCAGCACTAGTGAAAACACTGTGGCTCTAGTAAGGAGGGAAGAGCTGTTGAAGGGAAGGAAAAAATCCAAGATGTATTTTGTAGAGCTATAAATTATGATGAATGCTATTTTTATGTACATCTAAAATAAATATTCGTTCATAAGAACATTTTTTTCTTTTTCAGAGATACTAGAAAATTTCTCTGCATCACAGAAATAATAAGAGGGGCTGAAATTATTAAGATTAGAATGACTTACACAGTCCAATACATTCAAATTTTTCATTGTTTCCCAAACAAGAGAAAGATTTAAACAAAGGTACAAGGTCTAAGTACGGGGACACCTGAGGGACCTTTTAGTCTCTCTTTGGTACCCTAAATGGTAATTAATCAAGATCTCACATTATATCTTCTTTCTGGGTTATTTCAACAAAGTAGAAGAATGGAGAACAGTTAAAAAGCTGCAAAAGCATCCTACGGTTTTGGCTAGAGACATATCTGCTGTATTAAATGGGTTCACTCTGTGTGTGTTCCTGTGTGTGACTTATGAAGGTCCATCTTTGGAGGAAGAAGCCAGCGCCACTCGGTGCTCTGCTGTGTGTTCTCTCAGGAACCCCAGAAAGGACGAGCACAGAGGAATAATGACATCCTAAAAACAAGAACCTGACAACCCAAATTTAAAACAGTAGCATGTACAGTAGGTAGTACAGTAACTTTTTGTAGCTGTGTCTTAATTCTGCAGGATGTGGTTGTTTGCATTGCTTGTTGTTTTAAGCAAAAGGTATAATGTATTATGGTCTGTAAGTTTGTATAAGGGACTGTAAGTCTGTGTGGTTTGGGAGAGATTTTAATAAAATCCTATTATAGATTGCTACATAGAACATATCACTCAGTGCTTGGAATATAGAAAGCCCTTAATATCACTCAGATGTTTTGGTTACTCTGGTGTCCTCCTCTATGTCCTTCTCATCATAATCCTTTTAGACCACTTAGGACACATTTTCTCCTGTGAAGTGCGAGGTAACAGTGGGAAGCAGAAATGGGGCATGGAGGAAGCAAATTTGAAACAATATTTCTGGTTTACTACAACAAGCAAGAAGATAAAATTTCCATTCCTTATATCTGATATTTTTCGTATTACTAGCCTCCTAATATGTTCGTCCTCGTGATGAGGAAACAATAATTTCGAGGCTCCTTTCTGCATCAGTGAGGTCCCTCCACACTTACTGGGTGACGCGGCTTCTCTGCTGGCTCACAGTCAGGGAGAGCAGATCCGAGGACTGTCTGATGCCTGCTGCCCAATAAGTGCTCAGTCTTTACACTCAAGATTGAATTTAAAAGATATTCACTTTGGAGCTTCCTGATTCAGAGAATCACAGTCGCAGGGACACAGGTGTGGAGCTCACCAGACTTCAGTCCTCACACTGACAGCTGCAGGCCAGAATGTCTATTGCTGATTCTATGACTGTGAAGGCTCAACACACAGAGCTCATAATTAGACAGATTGGTCCACATCGTCCCAGTCTCTAAGGACTGCAGACACCGACTTGAGAATAAAACCAAGAAAAATAATTGTCCACAAGAGAATTTGTATTCTTACTCTACTGAGCTAAAGCTGGTGTGTTCTCATCATTTCCATTATTCATGTACAATTTTGAAATGTCCATCTGACTTTATTTCATTTTGGTGGATAAAATACACATATCAAAATACATGCAATCTCAACTACACCAAGTATACATTTCTATTACTTCAATTACATGCACATTGTTGGGAAACATTCAACAGTGTATGTCTTCAGGAACATTTCACTTTGCAAATTGAAATTTGTACTCAACTTTAAAATTCCCTCTTCATCCCACCAGTATTACAGCATGAAAAATCATGAGCAGTTAAATCCATGAGGGCAAAGTTTTCGCATGGACATGTCAGGTTGCTTTCTGTGTCCTAATCACATTGAAATGGATGTCACGGGTCCTAAGAATAGACAGCGCTGCTGGAGTCTCCCCAGAGCACTAGCAATGTCCCCGTTCTCCAAGCTGCAGATGAGGAGATTCAGCACATGGGGGACCCTGGTGTACATCATGGAAGCCACTGCACTGTCTGAGAAATTGTGATACAGCTATAGCAGCATATACTCCAATTCCTGTCCCAGAAAACAAGCAAACAAATGACAGTTCAAATTCATAAATAGAGAAGACTATATATATCTCCTAAAAAGAGGGGATTTCCAGAGAGAGTGAATATTTAGAGTAAGACAAAAAGATGCATAATTTTGGAAAAAAATATAGCACCAGAAATATATATCACTATCTTACTGTGGAAGTTACTAAAACAGGCAAGATTAAGGAGGTTGGCAGGATTATATAAGAAATTATCCATCTCCACATCCTTGAAGTGAGAAAACAGTAAGGCAATGCAAGTATGCAGATGGAAGGCCAAAACTCTAAGGAAAAAGAAAAGGCAAACCTGGAGGTCAAAAGGCACATGTATTTTGTGGTTATGCCATGGTCCACCATTGGCCACAAACTAATAGTAGGCTGTAACTTCCAGGAGCATCCAGACATCCAAAGACAAGAAAAAGAGACGTCTGAGATAGCCTGCAAAGAACACCACTGTGGTGAAACTGGGTGTTCGCAATCATCTGTGGGACTCTGGTGGACATAAAGCAGACGTTCATCAAGAAGAGGTTGGAGAGAAGAAGGACGTTGGGGTGTGGAGCTGGGAGTCAGACCTGATGCCCAGGACAATAAGCAGGTTCCTGAGTTCGATTATCTGTGAGATCTAGGAGGTGAAACTGCAAGGTAAATGTGCAATTTTTGTGGTGCTATATAGCTTGGACAACTTTGAAAAAGGAAAAAAGTTTATATGAAACAAATAAACCTGCAGAAACCAAGTAGTCTGTATATTTTGATTCCAAGTTGTCACTAGTACTTTAGCATATTTAAGTTGCAACAAACACCGTCTTCTTAGAGCTCATTCGTTATTTTACTGTTTTCTGAGTTAGTCACCAACTTCTGTAAACACTTACTTTAGAAACATTCTTCCCAACAATTGGGCAGATCAAGAACATTAAAGATGAAAACGGCATGATCACAGTGAAAGGCATCCTACCTTTTAAAACAAGAAGGAGAAAAAGAAATGTTATTCTTTCTGTAGAAAGAAATGGTCCTCATTTAAGGAAATTGGGAAGCAAGAAAATATACCTTCTTTTATTCTAAGAAAATAATACAAAATCCTTTGACTTACAGTGTTTGTAAACACTTGGTAAGGGTTTGGACTGCAATCTATAGACAATAAAGTCAATAGTGCATCATCAGAAAATATTGTTATATGTCAGTTATTTCCAAAGACCAATTTGTTTTTATCTTTTTTGCGTTTACTGATTTCACTGCACTGTGTGTTTAAGTGTTGATACAAATAATGATTATTCTTTAAAACTTACTTCCATGTAAACTTTCTCCTTAGTCTTCGTGGACTCCAAATCTTCATAAATATGTTTTATTAAAATACGCAGTCTCATTCGACACGACTGATAAAAATGAGGCGTTCATTCACCTGTCATTGACTAAATATATAATGAAATGCTCAGAAATGCTTTTGAAATTTTTCATTTTAAACAGGTTTATTCGTACCAAATTCATCCTGTCCCAGCAAAATATCTCATGAAGATGCGTTTTTTCATTTTTATTGTTTGTTCTTTATTTCAGAGTGGGCTGTAGAAATTGACGCACTGTATTTCTCAACTGAGACTTCCCTATTTAGAGTTGAGGGTTAGCACCAGCGTGATTCCGAAGCGCAGATTTCTACTGACATTTCCGTCTTTCCTTAACAGAGTTTTTGTCAGTTCTCTCAGACACCTGGAATTTGATGATCCTACATCAGCTACGTGAAGAAAACTCAGGCCCACTCGTTTATGTCCTGTCACTATGTATTAATCAGGAAACATGCATAAGAGAAAAAGTTGATGAAATTGTGTATGAACATCCCGGAAGATCCACCATGTGTAATATTAGCACAAGAATCACCCATCTCAGGTGAGGATTTTTAAACTGGTTTACTAGTGCAGGTTGGTTTCCCTGAATCCTGGTTTCATTTCTCTCATACTTCTGTATGCACATCACGTTCTTGGATATATTTGGAACATTTAAATTGAGTCGGTTCCAGTCCGTTACGTAACTACTGATAACTGAAAATATGGCACAAAATCCACCTAATGAAAACTCAGGCTCCACGCGCAGGATCGCAAGATATGTAATGTCAGATTGCAGCTT
Source organism: Hystrix cristata (assembly GCA_004026905.1). NCBI lineage: Eukaryota > Metazoa > Chordata > Mammalia > Rodentia > Hystricidae > Hystrix > Hystrix cristata. Next base: position 16,600 of record PVJO010023450.1, on the reverse strand, counting down.
CCTGGAGAGAAAAAAGGGGCAGCGCAGAAACACATTTGGACCTTCCTGACTGGAACCACTGGGCTGAAGGCCTGGAGGTGCAGGCTGATTGTGGATGACTCCACGACCTCGGAGACCCAATACACAGAGCTCAGGATCAGCTATTAGTCTGTACTCTCCCAGTCACTAGGGACTTCCTCATGGTAGTTCAGGAAGAAAAAGAGAATGAAAGTCTACAATGTGTTTGGACCCTCTACTACTGAGCAGGAAGTGGACGTACAACAATCACTTCTTTCATGACTAATTTTTAAAATCTATCTGCATTTGATTCCCATTGTTTACACTGGTAAATCATACATAAAAATTACCATTTTAAGCATGTACATGCACTACAGTGACATTCATTACATTTAAACTCTTGTGCAATGATCACATTCAAACAACTCCACGAATTCTTCCTATTCTCCCTCTCGCACCACTGTCTGATCTCCACCACCATTCTACTATGAAATTTGATGAAGAATTAAGCGCATCATCTACTTCATAATGTGCTGAAATTATAGAACTAGAAGTGTCCTTTTTCTCCTTTGTCCAACTTATATTTCCAGATAAAACACCACAGGTGCTGAGAATAGATTGTGCTACTGTGGTGCCTCCTCTTTTCTTTGGTATTTCTTGCAGTGCTGGGGTTCGAACCAAAGGTCATGGAACTGAGCTACATCCCCGATTACTTTTTTTCTTTTTTCCTTTGGGAGACAAGGTCTCCCAAAGTCACCAAATTGCCCAGACTCTGCTTGAACTCTAGATCACCCTTCTTCAGCCTCCCAGAGTGCTAGGATTACAAGTGCGTGCCACCACACTTAGATTCAGGACAATTTTACACCCCAACACTTTCAATGTCCCTGTTTCACTGGCTGAGATGAAGAGCTTCAACATGGAATGAGCACAATCATCTTTTGGGCCATCATAGGTATAAAAAGACATATCAGCCAAGGATTGTTGAAGAGAAAGAAATACATGGTGGTGTAGAGGTGGGAGTCAGAGCTGATGGCCACAAAGATGAGCAGGTTTCCAATAACATGACAGAAACAATACAAAGACACGATACAGTTCTGCATCTTCTGAAAGTGCATGAGATGAAATTCTGAGGGCGCATTAGATATTTTGCTATGATATTGATTGGACATCTTCGTACAGGTTTAGAAAGAGAAAACAAAAAAGTAGACGCAAAAAAGGTTGTATACATTTTGACTTCATGTAGTCACAAAGAAAGTATTCACATTTCATTGCCATTTACCTTCAGCAATACTACTCAGCTGGGACAAACCCAGTAGTCTTATACTTTTTCATTAGCATTTTCTAACTGATTCACCACCTTCTATGCACACTTCCAATAGAGATATTTAATTGAGTGATATTAGGTAACCAAGAATATCACATATAACAAATTCATGATTGCAGTGAAATACAGCTCACCATGTTCAGAAAAGTGGAGAATAAGAAATATCCTTCCTACTTTAAAACAAAATATTAATGTTATTAAATGACATTGAGATGCTTCTCTTAAGGTTTCAGACAATTGGTCTTATTCTCTTTGGTAAAATGTTCATCAATAATATATTAGAGCTTGACTACACTGTTTTTAAATTAAATTAAATTTTATGGCTTATAATGAAATTGATTTCACAGGACTTTTCCATCCTTGTTGCATTTTCTATGTATCATCCTTTGTGGTGTTTGGTGCTGACTCAACTTCTGTCCTTCATTTAAAAATCATTGAATACAAAACTCCTTATTATAATGTGAAAATGAAAACTGTCCGTTACAAATATAGGAAAGTAATGACTTCAATTCACCTTTTTTTTTTCTGTAATAATGTGAAGATTAACCTTGCCATTGCTACTAGTAATAATATCCAAATTTTAAGATTATTTTTGAGCTGATTTTATACACTCCTCACATATTGATCCATAGAGAGTGTCCAGCATCTGTTTATGCCCTACTCAGGGCAGATGTCTTGACTAGAAACCAACTCGGATGAAAATGTCCAGTCTCAGAGACACTCACAAACTGCCCTTTACACAGAAAGAAAAGCTTTGTCCAATAGAATGCCAAATTAAATTGTCAGTTCCTACGTAGCATGCCCTACTCCATTCTATTGATTTCTAAACCCAAGAAAGCTTGCACAGAAGTGCAGACATCTGAAACCCAGGCCCAACTCAGGGTCGTTTCCAACTTATCTTCACTCCCCTAAATTGTCATATAATTGAATACCCAAGTTTATGACTCCTTTTGAGGCCGAGAGCGCTGGTTCCATTGAAAAAGAAAGATGCAGAAAGCTGCTTGGTGCACGAGGTGGGACAAAGGGAGAGGTCTGTGCCGACTGGTAAGATTTGTCTTCTATAATTTTCCTCAATCGGCCCTCTGCCATAATTGCTGCAGCCATTAACATCTACAGATTGCTCTTGTCCTCTACCAAAGCCCCAAAATGGAAGAGTTCTGCGAGGAATGAGTGTGTTACTGAATAGTCAAGGAAGTTGAAATGTGTGTTTGGGTTGTCAAAGAGACAATGTTCCAGGATTCTCTCTTCAGAAATCACACAACCCAATTCAAAGACCTCTTCACTTCCTTCTACACAAGAACAGTCTGCAGTTAATTACAGAGAAATGCTGTGCCCATTTATTCAACAAAGATCTTCAGTGTTTTATTTCCATTCTTCATTGCGGTAAGATACATATAACAAAATGCATCATTTTGCATTTTTCAAGCATGTGTTGGTATCGTTTTTATGCAAACATCACCCTTTAACCATCTCCAAAAATTTTTCAGGTTCTAAACTGAAACTTTATACTCATATAAAAAATCCTAAGTTCCACCTTCCCCAAGTAGCTATGATCTTAATATGAAATATAAATAAGAAATTGAAGTTATCAAGCTTCTGAAAAGAAATTACCAAAAGAGAAAACATAAAAGTGAGTTTGGGGTGATTAATTTTAAAATATTTTCAAACCTACATTCTAAATGGATGCCAAAATGCCTGGGATCAGACTGCCCAACTGTGGAGCCTCTTCAGGGTGCTCCTGATGTCCCTGTTCCTCAGGCTGTAGATGAAGGGATTCAGCATGGGGATGACACCAGTGTACATCAGTGAGGCCACCATGCTCTTGCTGGAGGAATAGGACCCAGGTGAAACAAAGTATGTTCCAAGAACTGTTCCATAAAACAAGCAAACAGCTGACAGGTGAGAACCACAGGTAGAAAAGGCTTTGTACCTCCCACCTGTTGATGGGATTTTCAGAATGGAGGAAACAATTTTACAATAAGAGAAAAGGATCCCTAACATGGGGAAAAACCCTAATATGGTACCCACAGAATAAGTGACCACGGTTTTGATTAGGTGGTCAGAACATGAAAGGTTAAGAAGTTGAGAAGGAAAACAAAAGAAATTAGCAATTTGCCCATTGCTGAAGCAGGTGAATTGCAAGACAACTAAATTGTGCAGCTGCGAGTCTAAAAGGCTAATAAAGACACACACCAGAAGTAGCGAGACACAGAGTTGAGGGTTCATAATGACTGCATAGTGCAGGGGGTGACAGATGGCCACAAACCAGTCATAGGCCATCACAGTCAGAAGCATGACTTCCATACATCCAAAAATAAGAAAAAAACACATCTGGGTGAGACAACCCACAAAGGAGATGACCCTGTTCTGGGTTAAATTGTCTACAATCATCTTTGGGACCGTGGTGGAGAGCAAACAGATGTCAGCCAAGGACAGATTAGAGAGAAAGAAGTACATGGGGGTGTGGAGGCGGGAGTCAGAGCTGACAACTAAGATGATGAGCAAGTTCCCGAGCACCGCGACCAGGTACATGGACAGGAAGAGTCCAGAGAGGACGGGCTGCAGGCCTGGATCCTCTGAGAAACCAAGGAGATGGAATTCTGAGATAGGGGTTAGATACTATGTTTCCATAGTACCCAAATAACTCTAGAAAAAATTCATCAAAAACGAAATCAAAAAATAGTGCACAAGACACTCTATACATGATTAATTCTACTACTCACAAGAAAGGTAATCCCATGTGAGGTCCATAAATCTTATAAAATATTGGTCCATTTGGGATGAACCCAACCTCACATACTCTTTCATAATGGAGTTGTTATCCACTTCTTTAGATTCGCTCTTCATTTAGAGACACTCTGGTGACAGTGTTAGAATGTTAGACTTCAGAACTCTGTGGCCCCTAGAAAATACACTTAATTCTTAAAAAACAAATATATTTATACACAATGCGTTACTGCTGTGCTATAAAGAATAATCATGTTGAGCTATTCATAGATAAATGAATGCAACTTGAGAACATACTAAGCAAAATAAGTTAGACGCACAAGTTTAAATACTGTGAGACTGTGGGAGAGAGAGAGACAGAGAGACAGAAAGAGACAGAGACAGAGATACAGAGAAATCTAAGCTAGATGAATACGTACTTGGGAGATCTTTTCCATACAGAGGTGGAGCAAGAGATGGAGGTAGACGAAGGAGGAGGAAAATGGGATGGGAAAAAAAGTATTGAAGGAAAAAAATGATGAAAATAGAGTTTTTTCCAAATAGGAAGGGGACCTAGAGTTGGATGGAGTAAGGGGGGTAAGGAGGCAGAAGGAATTTTAAAAAAAGAAGAAAAAAAAAAAAAGAACGAAGATGTATTATTGAATTTTTGCTTGTACCAAATCCCCATGATAAATATTCATTATGTACTGGAAACATGTACTAAGAAAAAATTTAAAAGTACATATAATGCTAGAGGAAGAAAATAAAAACTTTAAAAATATAACTTTTTTTCTCAGAAAAAAGATATAAATTCCTGTCCCTTAGCGTGTCTATAATTACTATAGTATCTAGAAGTACTATTAAATTGAATTGTTTGTAATCAAAATATATTGTTTTGAACCAATTATCACCCATGAATTTTTCATCATTTTGGAGCTTTTCTTATTTCCATTTTGCAAGGATGTAAGGGCTCACTCAGCTTATCTTATACAGAAATTATTTCATATGTAACACCTATATTTTTCTATGTCAAACTCAAATTTGTTTAAAGCAAGTTCAAATACATGTCTATAATCTGGCAACAAAATGACAATGAATATGGCCTTGGTGCATGCTCTGTCAAAGATTAAATAGTAATTAATTAAAAGTAACACAAAGTACTTTTGGCATTTTAAATTTTATGCAGGTTTATTTTAATCACTCCACGCAATGGCAGTAAAATATCTTCTAGGAAAGCCACCTCTTTGCTGTTTTCCTTGATGCTGTATTCTAGAGCAGCGTGGTGATATGCTTCAGTGTGTTTCTGGTAAGAAAACATTTTACGCTCAGTGGAAAATATTAGTAACAAGTCAAGTCACAAAGCCTGAGCTGAGGGCAATTTTCGCTGAGTCTGACAGATTTTTCAGGTCAGTATTTTCTGGTAGCTGCTTAGCGTTTCTTTTCTTTTAGCTCCACGAATGAAATTTGAACAATTTGACTCCTCAGGCCAGACTGTCATTTAACTGGGACAGTGCAAAATGGAAGTCCGGCATGTGAGCTAATAGTAACACACTTAAAAGCTCACATTCAAAAGTAAAAGTACCTGAAATCCTGTAATTACAACTCTAGATAATGCAATTTCTCCTTATCTATAAAACAAGGGTAACAATCACCTACCTCATGTGGTTGCTCTATGAAAGTGTTTTGAAACTATTTAATTTGCATCACTGGTTCAGATAGATAGACAGAAAGACAGGTAGATATTTTTTAAATATCCAAACACTCTAGACTCAGACCAGTAAATGTAATCAGATTACCTCTTTTTTCAGGTTTTTGGTGAATTCTTTACGTCAGCATTAAGAAATGCTGCCTTAGAATACTTCTTCACATTCAGAAAATGCTGCATTATTACTAGTTCTCCACATAGTAACACAAACATTTAATAATATTTACATCACAGCTAATAGTTTTAGAGATACGAACAATGACCTATGAAATTTGAAATGCTGAAATCTCTCCATTCCCTTGCTCACCTTTCTCAAAGGACTCTATTGTCATGAAATTCATGGTTAGATATTCCTGTCAGTGTTTTCAGGTCAGCATCGTTTCCTGAGTCCACAGATTTCTTAACAACTTACTGAAAAGGTACCTAAAATTCATTTAAATCATGGACAACACAATTCTATTGTCCCTAATGGAGAGAAAGCTACATGCACAAGTGGATTTAGGCTTCTGTGAACTAAGGAAACCCTTCATTTAACTTGTAAACTTATTATTATGAAAATGTTTCAACTTCTTTGTCGCTCCCTGCCTGTCAAACAAGTGAAAATCTATAAAATATATTGGTGGAAGATCCTTCTCTGATTTCTAATAAATAATATACGTGTAAAATTGTACAATTTTTTTTCCTAAAATCCACAGTTATTATCACTCACATGCTCTTATTCTGGAGAAAAACGTTCAAAATATCCCTGCAGCTGGTCCAGTGATGATCCCTGCATGACAACACACAAGAAATCCCATCATCAAATGGGGAATAACATTCCCACTTTCCCGCAGCGCAGGAGATTGCTTCCTGGGGTGGGACGCTGGAAATGAGCTAAAGTTCACTGTCCTGCATCTTTTACCAGCTACACCATGCAGAATGCAGGTGACTCTTCTCCTGTCTGTGCTCACACTGCCTGAGGAAAACAAGGACAACAACACTCACCACACGTGAGGCGACTGAGGGAAGGCTGGAACCGAAGTCTGTAGTCATTGTGTGTTTTGTCCTTAAAAAGAGAGTCCCACCAGTATGCAAGTTGAGAGTTTTTTGATAAATACTGTAAACTGTACTCAAACGGTGCTAGAGTCTGAAATGAAATGAAGGTCTACACTGCATCTCAGCCTGAGGTGCACATTCGCCTGCTCCTTACTCTTTGCACCTTTTAAACCCGTGGATATTTCTGTGCTCTTTTTCAATCATGGATATAGATGCAATTAAATTCAAAATGAGGCCACATATCTATGACGCAGACACAAACAGGAGCAATCTTATCTGGTCTCTGCATCTTTGGGATATTCACAAAAAGAATAACCATACAGACAGGAACTTACCAGAATGCTCATGTCATAAAGATTAGGGACGTTTATTTTGACTCAGGGAAGGGGCCCCTCAGTGTCTCACAGATGTCTGCTTTGAGGTTTCTTCAATGCCAGATGAGGTATAGCTCTGGGGAGTCAGATATTGATGACTATGTATAATTCCTTTCCTGACATGTGCATGTAATTAAATAAAGAAGTAAAATGTTCTGCTACAGCCATAGGAGAGTTGTAACTTCAGTTTAGAGTACATAGTTGGTATGAAGATTATACTTATCACGATAATAATGAAAACTCCATTTTCCTCTGATTTGACACTTATTAACCCGTATACAGCACTCCTCATGTGTGTAATCCTTAGTGCAGATGCTACAACTAAAAGCCCACACTGAAGACAATGCTGCCTCAGAGATACTAAATACCTGCCGTGCGGCACAGAAATACTAAGTGGAGATAAAGGATTACATCCCACCTTGACGGATGCTGTCCACACACTAAATAGTTCCTGGATTCTCCACCCACAGAAGGATTTCAGGGATGCTCAGTGGTCTTAACCACGGTGCATTCGAGTGCATTTTTAACTCTCTGGTTTCCTAACGGGAAATGAAATCACGGCTTGACAGAGCCCAGCGAGACTGAGGGAAGTAATCGCTGACTTGGAGCAGGGTGTGAGAAGCTGCAAGAATCTCTTGCACGACAGAGATCTGTGCGGAATAGTCAAGTGTACGCTCTTTCTGTGATCTTCAGGGACCCCCGTCTGCCTTTCCTGTGGCTCATCCAACTGGTGTCTCCCTCTGCTCTGCTCTCACCGACCTGGAACCCCAATAGGAAGGGCCGAGGGAGCCAGCTTCTCTTGTTGGAGTGACAGGGAAGTGACATGGCTGTTTGTGTCCTGAAGTGTCAACATGTCAGGATGAATCCTCCTTCCATGGCTGCGACTGTAATCAGACAGCCCTAATCAAATGTGGAATTACATGTATCTAACTAGCAATCTACCACAGATTTTACGAAAAAAAGACAGGCTCTTCCAACTTCTCTAAGGAATAACAATGTGCTGCTCATATTTACAGGAAAACAAGCACATGAAATGAAACGAGCCCCACAGGACTCAGTGCTCAGCGCCTGGAGTACGGGAAGCCCCCGAAACCAGCTCCTGACGTCATGGTCACTGTCCTCCTCTCCATCCTTCTCATCACCTTCACCATCCTGTTCCAGGGCTTAGGACACACTGCAGAAGGTCACATTTCCTGCTGCCATGTGTGAGAAAACATCAGGAATCAGGAACACGGTATGTAGAAAGCAAATTTGAAATAATATTTCTGCTTCCTGAACTATAACCAAGAGCATAAAATTTCCATTCTTTATGATATTTTCATGTTTTTACCCTCACGTCTGCTTACTCAGCCAGTCACATTTGCCCTCATGAGGAGGACGCAGTATTTTTCAAGGATCCTCCCACGTCTCTGAGGTCCCTCAGCACTTACTGGGTGACGCTGTTTCTCTGCTGGCTCACAGGAAGGAGCGCAGATCCAGAGACCCTCCTGTGTCAGCTGCCAGCAAAGGCTCAGTCTCTGTCCTCAGGATTGAAATTAATAGAGTCCACTCGGCACTTCCTGGTTCAGACGACCACAGAGCCTGCGACGTGGGTCAGGATCCGCCTGGACTGCAGTGTTCAGACAGACAGCCTGGGGCGGGAGTGATTACTGACGACTACATGACCACGAGGCTCCGCACGCAGAGCTCATCATTAGCCAAGTCAGTGCTCAGCGTCCCAATCTCTAAGGACTTCCCAACGCTAATTCCAGAATGAGGCAAAGGAAAATAAATGTCCACAACAGGTTTGTGTTCTTTCTGTACTGCAGCAAAGCTGATGTGTCTTAATCACTCTGGTCTCTTATACACAATTTTTAAAAGTCCACCTTTATTTAACTTTTGGCATAAAATGCACATAGCAAATCTTATAATTTTAGCTGTACTAAGTACGAACTTCAAATCTTCACTCGTATTCACATTGTCCTGACATACTCAATATCACACATCTTCAGGGAAATTTCACTTTCCAAGAAGAAAATTTGTACTGAGCTCTAAGATTCCTTGTTTATTCCACCAACATTATGCAATGAAATCTCGTGAGAAATGACAGCCAGACAGGACAATATTAACGTGACCAAGAAGGCAGGACTTGCATGGCTAGGTGTCAGGGGGCTTTGCTTTTTTCACCTCTACCGAAATAGATGTTGCAGGTCCTGAGACCACACTGTTCTGCTGTGTGGTCTCCCCAGAGTAATGAGAATGCCGCACTTATTCAGGTTGGAGATAAAGAGACTCAGCACGGTGTAGACCACAGTGCACATCACCAAGCCTGCCACATTGTTTCTGGGAAATTTTGATACAGCTGAATGTACCTATACTCAAATGACTGTTCCATGAAATAAGCACACAAGTGACAGCTGGGACTCACAGGTAGAAAAGACTTCATACTTCTCAGCAGATTATGGAATTTTCCAAGAAAAAATTTCAGATTAAGAAAAAAAGATACATAAGATTTTAAAAAGAAGGACGTGACACCACCAGTAATATACTGTACTTCTCTCTATTACTTGAGAAATCATCAGAATAGACAAGATTAACACGATGGTTACTGTTACATAAGAAATCGCCATTTCCACAACCTTGAAGGAAGAAAACTGTAAGACAACACAATCACGCCGATGGGAGTCCAACATGCTAACAAAAATAACAACCAAAACCAAGAACCCAGAAACCACACCTTCGTGATTCTGAGTGAGTCACAGTGTAGAGATGGCCACAAACTAGTCACAGACCATCGCAGTCCGGGGCAGGCCTCCCACACATAGAAGGACGTGAAAGACAAATCTACGTCAGACAGCTCACAAAACTGATGACTGCTGTGACGCTGGATGTCCACAAATATCTGCGAACCTTGCTGGGGATGAGACATGCTAATCACAGAGGTCTGGAGAGGAGAAGGAGGTCGGGATGTAGCGGTCAGAGTCAGAGCTGACAGCCAGGACGGCGGGTGGGTCCCTGAGCACTGTGACCAGGCACACTGACGGAGCAGTCCAGAGAGGACGAGCTGCAGGTTTGGACCACCAGAGAGCCCCAGAGATGGGATTTTTTGGCGAATGTTAGACTTTTGTGCTTCTGCATAGCTGGGACACTTTTAAATGGTGAAAGAGTGGGGGACAAAAGAAACAAATGCACCAAGTACTACATATATTTGGAATCCAAGTTCTCACTAGTAGCATGCACACCCTTTCAATGCCTCCATCTTCAGCAATCTGAGTCCTTTCCAGGACTGGATTTTGAGTTACTCTGGTTTCTGCACACACGTCCGAGAGGGACACTCCTCTGAACAATGTAGAAGACCGAGAACGTTAGAGATGTCAAATCCCTGATCACAGCAAAACGCTATTTACCTTTTGAAACAACAAGCATATAAGAAATAGTCTTCTTTCTCCAGGAAAAAAAAAATGTTTCTCACTAAAACAACTGAGGGAGCAAGAAAATACATGTTAATTTATTCTAAGAAAATTGTACAAACTCCCTTGATTTACTATTTGCAAACAGTAAGAGTGTGGATTAGAATATGTGAATAACAAATAAAGACAATTGTTCATGATCAGAAAAAAATTATTTTTCTTCTCTTTTCTTTGTTCTACAGTGACCTGCTGAAACTGTTTCATTGTTTTCCTTTTTTACTCATATGCGGTTGTTGTACATAATGAACACATTCATTGATTTTCTCATCATAAAGTTTCTACTTCCAGTTAAAGGCTTTAGCACCAGAACAAGTTACACAGGCAGGATTTTGTCCCGTCCCTCTTATACTCAGTGACAGACTTTCTCATTCATCCTTGTGGTACATGAATTGAAACTGTCCTACCTCAGCCACATGAAGGATATTCAAGGTCCAAGATTTTGGCACCTCCCCTGATTATCTAATTGGGAAATGCTAAGAAAGATAAAAGCATTTGCTATTATATTTAAAAATACAGGCAATTTTGCCATTTGTCATAAGGGAACAATGGTGCCCTGATTTAAATGATCGTTCTGAGATTTTAATACTTTTTCAGTTGATTATGATATTGAGTCTCAATCTCATTAATGCATATGAAATGATATAGCCCTATAACCATGATGGAAAACTAAATGTGGTTGAATCAAAATAATGCCTGAATCTGAAGTTCACCATGGTCTTTCCTTCCTTCCTTCCTTCCTTCCTTCCTTCCTTCCTTCCTTCCTTCCTTCTTTCCTTCCTTCCTTCCTTCCTCTCTTCCTTTCTTTCTTTTTTTTTTTGTTGTTTGTTTTGTTTTTGGTGCTGCGAATCAAATCCAGGGCCTCGTGATTGCTAGGCAAGCCCTCTACCACTGAGCTAAACCTCCAGACCCTCCATGCTCTTTTTTTAATCAGAATTGAGAAGCACTACCTTACATAGATTCTGGCATATAGAAATGATGAATTGATATTGCATATTATTACTGTCAGAAACAACACTTGGAATATATAAACATTTATTATTTGCACCATAACTGATACTTATCAATACTGATAAATTACCTATGAAGTGTAAATTCTTTTTTCCACATGATTCCATTGCCTTGCACACCTCTTAACAAAGGAAACTACTGTCATGACTTTGGTGGGTAGATTTTCCTGTCAGTATTTACACATCAATTTGGTATATGCACCATAAAGACATTTCTCAAGAACTTTCCAAAGAGCACCTAAATGTTCCCCTCAGGAGTGTACACTACAGTCCCTCCTGCTCTTGAAATATGTTGGTTTACATCAACATGTAGATTTGACCCTCTGTGAAATATATAATTAAAACCGAAGCTTTAACTGAACCATGACACTGACTGAGAGGGATGTGATTTAATCTTTAACTTTCACTTCCCTTTCTTCAGCTGCCTGGAGGAGACTCATGTTTATTACTCAGCTCTCACTATGTCTTCATTAGGGAAGAAGCAAACTGAAAATTAGAGGAAATAATGTGAACGCCCCCAGACTGTATCCTCATGTTGAAATGGATATAATAAATACTTAGTTTAGAGTGGCAAGCAAAAGGATACCTCGAGACTGAAAGAGATCTTGGTCTAACCTCAATGTATTTACCTGGGTATATTTTTAAATACCAAAGAAATGTGTCCTCGGTTTTAAGACTATTTATTCAGAACGTCTACATTTAAACTTCTTAAGTGATCTTTCTTACACCACAGTTTAAGACCACATCCTTAGAATATTTTCTGCATTTAGAACCTAACTCCCCAGTATCATCTATTATTACTGTCAGAACACCCACTACCTATATTAAAACATAAACATGTACACCATACAATGGAGTCTTTATACATTTCTGTAGCATATGCCAGGATAATTATCTGATATTATCTGGTAGTTATATTAAAAATTATCTATTAAACTTTAATATTTTCTATCTCTATGTGATTTCATTCTCTTGCATGCCTACCCTCAAAAGCAGCTCATGTCAAGATTTTGGTGAGAAGATTTTACTTTCCATGTTCTCATACCAATACAGACTTATGTGTCCATTTCAAAACTTACCTAAAATATACTTACTATAGATTTAGTATCCATAAGACATTTTAAAAACATCCTTATTAATGCTCTCCTAGGTAATCAATCACACAACAACTATTGCCCAGAAATGCCCCAGTTTACATACTCATGTACATTTAAGTCTTTCTGTGAAGGACACATGGTGACTTAAGCACTTTCACAGGAGCCCGCCTTTACCAGATAAAAGGACCTGACGTCATCTATTACTGTATTATTGTGGCAATATCCTTTCAAAATTCTTGCTCCTGTCTTCTTATCGTGCAAGTGAAAATTATCTGAGAATATGTGGATGGGAGATGTCTGAATCCCAACAATTGACCATTTATATTTTCTTCAATAAAAAATCAGTCCAATCAAATATATCATATTAGTCTGAAGACATACCTGCAAAAATAAATCTGAGGTTTGTCTAGTAATGACCCTGGTGTGATTACTCATCAAGAAATATTATCTTGCTTAGGAAATCTTACTATTTGGCACATGAGGACTATAGAATAAGGATTAGGAAATAAGCAGTTTAGTGTGTACCACTGATTTGTTAGTAATTGCACACTCTGTAAATCCATCCGTCTTCCCAAGCTCTTACTGCTTGATGGAAATATGGAGGGTAATGCCCAGCTCCACACCATGTGTGGATCTAAAGGAAGACGGAAATGAAAATATTTAAGGGAGACTGTACACTCCGCAGTCCTGTATCTCTCTCCTGCACAGATAAAATGTGTATAAATCTCTCCAAATGTCTGTGCCCCTCTTGCTTGATTGAAAGATTGATAAAATCATCCATCCCCACAAAAGTGTGTGTACAACCTAAAAAATGTTTAGAATTTATAAAGATATTCCAAGGTTTCTTTCTCTAACAAAGCCTGATAGCTTTATATAAATAGCAGGTTTATTGATGGCTAAAATTGTGAACAGGCATTGGAGTGTGAAATGATGCAAAATACTAAAAATACACCTCAGCCCCCTTCCCAAAATTATCACATTCACTTTATGACTATTTTATTGTTCCTAGACCCATGAAAATCATTGTTATGATCTTTGAAAAATGAAATGTTGCAGCCATTGTTAAATGAAGATGTAAGGAGCATGTGTCCATAATGCAGACACAAACAAGAGGTATTTTCCCTTGTCTCTAGTTCTATGGGATGTTGCTAGAGGGATGAAAGTGAGGAGAGGAAAACATGATCTGCGGAAGCCACAGTGACTCTTCCCACTTCTTGTGAGCCAGGAAGAATCTATTCAATGTTTAGCACTGATTTTCATTTTTAACTCCTCCTGTGTGCCAGAAATGAGATAGGATCTGCGGAATCAGAAATGAAAGGGAGGCAGAATTGTGTGAACATATCTTCTCTCTTTCTACTCAAAAGCTGTTGTTGACTGTACAAAAATGCTGTGCTCCTTTTTAAAACTTTTAAATATAATAAGAGCTTATACTTGAGAAACATTGTGCAGATAAAATGAAAGGACTTATCTGATCACATAATTCTGATGCTGCCATTTACAAATCCCTCTATGGTGGTTCACAGTGCTGTGGTTTTCCCCACCATTAAATCCTTTTTGAGGTGCTAAGTAGGAGATTCCAGACACCCAGAATGGAATTTCATGAATTAGATGTCTACAGGAAGCAAGACCAGGGTGAGAGTAAAGGAAAATTTTGAGGCTGCTGGCTTCCCCATGACAGTCAAGTATAAGCTTCTAAGTTCTCAGAGCTAAAGCTGTGGACAAGCTTATCTGTCCATCTCTGTGGTGGCATAGAAGATGACAAGACTTAGTTCACGCACTTAGAGGGCCAGAGCGGCTATCTCAACCAAGAGTGCCCAGCATGAGGGAGACACCCCGGAGAAAAAGCCCTAAAGCCCAGGAGTATCTGGCTTTTGTGTAGAATATCAGTGTAAGAGGCAAAAGCAGGAGAAACACAGTTTGGGTCAGGATGCATCTCAGGGCTGAGCAGTGTTTCTTGCGGAGCATGGAAGGACAATGGCCAGGCACAATATGCCTCACTAATCTAAACTTTTTGTTGTAAATCTATTCGATTCTCACACAGCCTGTGTGCTTGTTCCCCAAAGTTTAGCTGTTCACTCCTCACAGCCTCTGTGTTTTTTGCCCAAATTTTAATTATTTACTTCTCAGAGATGTTATGTGCTTTTGCTTCACAGCTCAATTATTTGTGTGCACTTGTTCTGTAGAGTAACCACTTGCTCCTCATAGAGCCTACAATTTTGTCCTGCAGTTAGTCATTCAGTCTTCGGCCAAGTCCCCCATAGGACTGGAACAAGTGAAATCAAAGTCTCAGATAACCACATGACTACACATTATTACATGACATTGGAGGTGAAAAGCGGGCTGTTAACAGATACTCAAACAGGATCACATTAACTCCATTTCTAAGGACTTCTGAAATGCAATGGAAGTTAATGAAAATGAGAAGTTGAATGTTCGTTAAAGGAAGGGGCTCTGCCTCTACTCAGGAGGAATCTCAAGCGAACCATTCACTTTGGCAACTCTTTTCCTTTTACAAAATCTCCTGAGCCTGACATGATGGTGAACTCCTATAATTCCAGCACTCAGGAGGAGGAAGGAGGATCAGCTCGAGTTAAAGGACAATCAGAAGGACATATGAAGACATTGCCCTAAAAAATGTCCTCAGTGCCTAATTTCTATAGTTCATTGTGGTAAGGTGTCCATGACTAGATTTATAATTTTAACCATATTTAAGCACAGTTTGGTAATATTAAATACATTATCATTTTTGTACAATCATAACAGTTACCTATCTTCGTAAATTTTCATTTCCCTAACTGAAACTTTTCACTCATATGAAAAAAAGAAATCTAAATTCCACCTACCTCCAATCAGTCATGATTCTGACATGAACCTTGAAATAATATTGAAGTCATCAGTCTTATGAGATCATATGACCAATAAGAGAGTCTTTACAAGTGGGTTGGGGTACTCAATATCACTACATTTTCAAAGCTACATGTCAAGTGCATGGCAAGCAGCCAGGATTAGACTCTCCAACTGTGAAGCATCTTCAGGATCCTGCTGATGTCCCTGTTCCTCAGGCTGTAGATGAAGATTGAGCACGGGGGTGACCACAGTGCACATCAACGAGGCCACCAGGCCCTTCCTGGGAGTATGCGACGCAGTAAACCAACATAAGTTCTGACGCCTGTTCCATAAAATAAGCAAACAACTGACAAGTGAGAACTACAAGTAGAAAAGGCTTTGTACCTCCCCCCAGATGACAGCATTTTTAGAATAGAGGAAATAATTTTATAGTAAGAGAAAAGGATCCCTAACATGGGAAAAAAGTCAAATATAGCACCAACAAAATATGTGACTAGGATTTTGATCAACATATCAGAACATGAAAGTTTAAGGAGTTGAGTAGGATGGCAAAAGAAATTAGCAATTTCCACGTCCTTAAAGCAAGTAAATTGCAAGACAATTAAATTGTGCAGCTGGGAGTCCAAAAGGCTAATAAAGACACACATCAAAAGTAGCTAGACACAGAGGTGAGGATTCATAATGGCTGCATAATGCAGGGGGCGGCAGATGGCTACAAACTGGTCATAGGCCATCACAGTCAGGAGCATGTCCTCCATACATCCAAAGATGATGAAAAAAGACATCTGGGTGAGGCAGCCCACATAGGAGATGACTCCCCTGTGAGTTAGGGTATCCATAAACAGCTTAGGGACGGTACTGCAGATAAAAACAGATGCCATTCAAGGACAGACTGCAGAGGAAGAAGTACATGGGGGTGTGGAGGTGGGAGTCAGAGCTGACGGCCAGGATGATGAGCAGGTTCCTGAGTGTCGTGACCAGATACATGGACAGGAAGAGTCCAGAGAAGACAGACTGCAGGTCTGGGTCCTCTGAGAGACCAGTGAGATGGAATTCTAA
>PVJO010023449.1:9660-26135 GCA_004026905.1 Hystrix cristata | reverse complement strand
GCCGCTACCAGAAGTCCACCGAGCTGCTGATCCGCAAGCTGCCGTTCCAGCGCCTGGTGCGCGAGATCGCGCAGGACTTCAAGACCGACCTGCGCTTCCAGAGCTCGGCCGTCATGGCGCTGCAGGAGGCGTCCGAGGCCTATCTGGTGGGCCTGTTCGAGGACACCAACCTGTGCGCTATCCACGCCAAGCGGGTCACTATCATGCCCAAGGACATCCAGCTCGCGCGCCGCATCCGCGGGGAGAGGGCTTAGACTTGTTTTGTCGCTAGTCACCTGTAAACACAAAGGCTCTTTTCAGAGCCACCTATAGTTTCAATTAAAAGTGCTGTTCTGATCTCTCTTGCTCTTTCCTGGCCGGTTTTACCAATGTATGTTGGCCACGAATAGGTGGGTCGCAAAATGGTGTGAGGAAGGGGCTTGGGTTCCTGGGTTAGAAATGTAGCGGGCTAGCTGAAGTTACCGCCAAGGCTTACACAGCTGCACTGTCACTTTAAGACAAGATTGCCTCCGTCCGCACCTTCTTTTAAAGCTCTATCGCATGTAAAGCTTATTTTTGGCAACAGGTTGATACATTTGGTATCATTATGTGCTGCTCACTGAAATAGTGATTTGGGGAAATAGTGTGAATGAATGTTGGGATAAGGTAAAACCATGCGAAAGTATTCCTATATTTTGCTAATTACAAAGGGTCTTTTTTTTTTTTTTTTTTTTGAGATGGCTTCTCACTATGTAGTTCTGCCTAACCTTGAACTCTACCCTGGGTTTGTAGAAGTGGCGATTCTCCTGTCTCAGTCTCCTGAGTGCTAGGATTACAGGGGTGCACCACCACATCTGGTTTACGGGTTATATGTATCTTTACAGTAAGGGAATCTGCCCTTGTGCTAGCTAATTCAATTTAACACTACTGAAAGATGTCAAACCGTGAATTTGTGCTTCTGGTTGTGTATTAAAAATTCAGAACCATTTTGACAAAGCTGTAATTGGAACCCAATCATACTTCAATGTGCTGTTTTCAGAGTACAGAAATTGGTCAAATATCATCATGAGGTGAAAAAATCCATCAAGAAACAGGAATAATATATATGATAATTGCCTTTTTTCATTTTTTTTTAACTACGGAGGACTGAACTCAGGTGCTTCAAATTGAGCTACATCCCTAGCCCCCCCTTTTTTAAAAACACGAATGTTAACTCCAATGTTTATTGCATTCTATCTCTAAAGGAAAACAAAAACAAAAACAAAAGCAAAAAACAAAACCCAAACATGTAAAGGACAATTGTGGGAAATAGAATGTGGACTGGGTGTTAGATCATCTTAGGGACTATTTTTTTTCTTTTAAATTTTATATTTTGAAATTATGGGAAGAATTTGTTTGTTCTTAGGGATTGTATGTGGAACTATTTCAGGTTTAAGTTTCATAATGAATCATTTGAAATGTATAGATAGATACAGAAAAATGGTACAATTGTGACTATGTGCTACATCATGAATACACTCAAACTTCTTTTTTATTGAATTTTTTACAATAAAAATTTCGAAAAAAACCCTACACATATAAAACTTGTTTCAGACAATTGGTGTCATCATGAGAGAGAATTTGAAAGACCTATTTGCATGCAGAGAGGGGATGGAAGTAGCAGGACACTCACTTCCCTGATGCGTGTCATAAGTGTGTATATTAATCCACTAGCTCTTTAATCAAAGTCAGGAGAAAGGGTTATGGGGAGAGAACATTTGAGGCAATGTTGGCGAAAGTGCAAAGGAGAGTAAGTAATTTAATGCAGCGCAGACGGGGAACAGACACATGAAGCATGAGGCGGGTGTGGCATTTGCCTGTAGAAGAAGGGCCTCTTGTAAATGGAGCAACTCAGGACTAAGGTGTGGCATGGAGCAGGAGTGTCACGTCAGATGGCAGGAACGATGAACGAGTCACAGACTGACCTTTTAACTTTCGTGGGGTAAGATATCAGACTCTTCACAGACACTGTCACGGAAAACACAGCAGACAGAGACCAGCATGTTTTCCTAGGCTCACCTTTGCTAGCTGCCTGCCTCAAATGTTGGCACTATCAGGTCCAGAAGAAATGTTATCTTTTAAAATCTCAGAGTCTATTTTGTTTTAGTTCCTGTACAGTTTTAAAGCTCTGCTGGGGAGTTGAGTCAATTTCTTCCACACCCTGTATAATCTATATTAAGTATAAAATATATTAAGTCTCAGTATTATGTCGAATTGTAGAGCCAGAAAACTGAGGACTTGATACCTTGACAGAAGCTACAGAGAGAAGTGAAGAACTTTCAGGTTAGGACTGAAAGTTCCCATTTTCTGAGAGAAGGATGTGGTTCTGTGGTGTTTTTTTTTTTTTTTTTTTTTTTTTTTTTTTTTTTTTTTTTTTTAATGTGGGTGCTGGGGATCAGACTCTGGGCCTTGTGCTTGCAAAGTAAGTGCCTCTACCACTGAGCTACATCCCCAAACGAGAAGGATGTGTTCTTTTTTCTAGATGTCTGCTTAACTGATAATCATCCCCTTTCTGGTTAATTAGGGTTAAATTCAATCACACTAACAGGATTTAAAAAGTATATTTCTCCAAATCTTATCGTTTTGCTTTTAACTGCGATGATACTTTTGTCAAATACTTGATCATGATCTGATCATAATATTGTAGGTAGGAGAGTTTTATAAAAAGAGTAGGTTGGGTCTCCTTTAAGGATATTTTCTCTATTTTTACTTGGTTGACGTTTATGCCCCGAGTACCCACTGTGTGTTAGGGGTTGTGCCAGGCACTGGTGTTGCAATGACAAGCTAGAAAGGGACAGGCTCACAAAGAGTTCTTATTCTGATTGAACCAGACAGAAAAAATATGCATAGGGACGCTAATTTTGGTAGAAGAAATAAACCATTATTGAGTTACTGAGGAGTGGGCCCTTGTTCTGGAACTGGGTAGTCAGGGAATAAGAGTTGCCATTAGACTCCAGATCTAATATTTGATAAGGAGCCAGGACAAGGATGTTCTAGGATGTAAGACCTGCAAGAAAAAAAGCTCAAGGCGAGAAGACTGTTTTTGTGTACTGCAGGAACAGAAAGAAGCCAGTAATTATGGACTCCCATTTCAAAGTGCAGTACAATCTGACTTTCCCTCATCACATCTCTGACTTTAGACTTCCTGCTGTCTTACACGGACTATTGTGAACATTCTAAGTCCACTCAGGTGATCTAGAATCATCTCCCAATCTCCAAGGGTTTTTTCCCCGCTTTTGGTATTGAGGATTGTATTGAGGTCCTTCACATTGGGCCACATCCTTCTCCTCATCCCTTTTTTAGTTTTTGAATCAGACTGTCACTAAATTATCCAGGTTGGGCTTGAATTTGTGATCCTTGCATCTAAGCCTCCAAGAGTGTTAAGATTATAGGCATGTGTCACCAAACCCAGCTGTCCAAATTCTTAGTTTAATTCAATCTGAAATATCCCTTTTACCATGTGAGGAGAACATTTAAAAATCCTGGTGACTAGAACATGGGCATCTTTGAAGGGGAGGAGACATGTTCCTTACACTTGTTACAAAGCATCAGGACTTTTAGTATCATGTTGTTAAACAAACATAAGTCCCTAAAGTACACAATCATCTAACAGAAAATAGTTACAACATTTAGGAAAAAAAGTCTCTAAATCCTAACATTGCAACAGATGTTTAAAAGTATATTGAAATTGGAAAGGAACTGAGGGATGGAGGGAGGGGAAGAGAAGGGAGGGAGAAGGGGACCTAAAAAGAATTAAGTTGTATTATGTACATATAGTAACTCCTTGTGATGAAAGTAATCACTATGTACTTCTAACACGTGCTAATAAAAACTAAAAAATAAAAGTACACTGAATATATAGCAGTAATGTGAAAGAATTACAGATCCATGCTCAAAGAAGTAAAATCTTGCCAGAGATAAAATCCAAAGCTGGGCTGCAGAACTCACCTCACGCTACCATGTCACAAATACCACTGTTGAATCAAAAATCGGGCACTTTAGAAGTCCTGGCTGCTACCACCATCAAAAGCTGGCTTCATTCTAACAAAAACTGCAGATCTAAGGAGAATCTCTGCTCTCTTGTCTTCTAATCCTGAAGAGGTTTTTTAAATGTATTACAGTTTACTGAAGTTTAGGCCATGCGTACCTGTAAGACAGGGAGGGTGAGAACTGGAGTTCTGAAGCCTTTGGTTAGTGAGGTTAACTCCCTTACATCACAAATTTATAATGGAAATGCGTGGACTGATATTTTTCAAACTTTAGTCTCACAAGTTTTAAGTGAGACCAAAAAGAATGCACATTTAGAATGTTAGACACCTTTTTATTTATTATATGAGAAAATACTCTGATAATTTCCATTTATTACATTCCATTTCATCATTTTAATATATCACTTGGAACTAAATTATTTTCCTTACCCATAAATACTTCAAAATCTGCATTTAAAAAAGTCTGCAAAAGACAGTTGAAAGTCACGAATTTGACATTTATGCAAAGGACAATGGTAAGGGATAAAAGTGTGCCAGAGGGCAAAAGGTACTTTTAAAGAAGAGAATGATTTACATAAAAGTTTCTTAATGGCCCACATACCCAACTTTATTCATCCTTTTGTTCATAGCACAAACATTTAAGGAGTATATTAGAAGGGTTATATATTTTTATAGGTCTTGAAAATACTAAAATGAAGATATTGTCTAAGGAAGGCCTAATAAATTTCTGAGGAGGCAACTGTTAATCATCGACAACTGTTCTAAGTGTTCAATAGCTGCAGTCATAAAAAGAACGGTGAGGCCTGGGTAGGAACCTGTGTGGGCTGTGCTTTGTGCAGCATAAGGGACACTTAAGTAGTGACGACTGCACCTGGGAGAACCAGATAAAGTTCTCTTGAAAGAAGCTCTTGCAGAAACCCCAAAAGGACTCGAAGAATACTTGTGGAAGAAACTTTGTACTCAAAGGATTACTAATACAATTTCATGCATGACAAGTTGTTCAGTACAATGAATTTCAGAAGCCATGATTGAGGGCAAAGTTGTACGGGCAGGCAGGTGTTAGGTAAGGTGCAGGAATTGAGGTGCTGTTCTGCAAATTTTGGGAGAATCAGTGTTTGTTTTGGCACAGATGAGGGAAAAAAGTCTCTAGCTCAAACCTCTGACGGCAGTGGGAAAGATAAAAAAGTGGTTAAAATTCAGGGGGGACATATAAAGAATCTGTGGTTGATTACAATAGGGCATTGAAATAGGGCATTAGTTAGGGGATGGGAAAGCTGTTAATTCTACTCAGTACCTGGGTCTCACCATTGAATCACACTCTGAGAGGACATGCAGGATCTATTAAATCAATATTGCAAGAAATCATTGTAAAAATCACAAAGAAATACAAACCAGAAAAGTATCACGAAGAAATAGGATCTGGACAAGTTAGAAAAACACTATAAAATCTTGGAATGTTAAAGGAGTAATAAACAAGATCAAATATAAAATTAAATTGTTAGGGTGTTTTTACACTTGACAATGTACTCATTTGCAAAGGTGGCAGGAATATTTTTAGTGAGTGGTTGGGAAGTCACATGTATAATCACGGTGAAAGAGATGTGCAGATAGTGACTGGATTACTAGTCTTCAAAGTTTGACAAAATGAGGAAATAATATAGCACCTAATGGGAGGTATCTGTTGAGCTGAAAAGCTTCAAATATATTTACATGTGGGGTGTGGATGTGATTAGTTAGGTCTGTAACCAAGTAATTTTTTAGGAATAAAGGTTGTTTCTCGGGTATTCTAAAATCAGAGTGGAAATTGCTTACACTTGTGCTTACGTGAGCTTAGGCTAAGGGCCACTATCTTCAGTCTGGCGGAAAAACGTAGAAAAGAGTTTCACGGAGGACACAGGTTGCCAAATCAAGCATCCAGTGTTTAGTTAAGAGACAACCCATAACCTTTAAAAATGGTCGCAGTTTGAGAACAATTCCTAGTAGAGCTGCTCAGGCAACACAAAATGTCTCCTCTGGCCTCCATTTGCAATGCAGTAACAAGTCCTACCTACCCGAGTTAACATTAAACTTTTGGGCCAGGTTTTTTATGAAATCGAAACCCGTAGGATATCGTGTAAGTAAGACAACCTTTTATCTGGTCCTTTAGAATTGCTAAGAGTCTTCCCAGCGTCGCTTCCCTTTGTTATGTACCGCGGAGGCGCCATCTTGGCTGCAGAGTCGCACGGACCAGGACAGCGGGGCTCGGAGGCCATGACAGGTGGGACAGAAACGCTCAACAGCGAACACTACAAACGTTACCTTTGTGAGTAGGTGTGTCAGCCTTTTATGTGAGTAAGTGGTGGCCCTGAAAAGGGCCTTTGGTGATTGAAGTTTCGTTTTCTGATCGGACGGTGAGAGATTCAGCCGCCGAAACCGTAGAGCGTGCGTCCCTGGCGCTTGAGCGCGTAGACCACGTCCATGGCCGTGACCGTCTTGCGCTTGGCGTGCTCCGTGTAGGTGACGGCGTCGCGGATCACGTTCTCCAGAAACACCTTCAGCACGCCGCGCGTCTCCTCGTAAATGAGGCCGGAGATGCGCTTCACGCCGCCGCGCCGGGCCAGGCGGCGGATGGCGGGCTTGGTGATGCCCTGGATGTTGTCGCGCAGCACCTTGCGGTGGCGTTTGGCGCCGCCTTTGCCGAGACCCTTCCCGCCCTTGCCGCGTCCGGACATGACTACCCTTTCTTGTCTGCCGAACACTGGTGATAGTGATAACTTTTGCACTCCCTTTTATACCCCTTTTGCGGACCTTTTTGGAAACTGCAACAGCGCGGGCGGGAACAAACCTCTGTTCCCGCCTCCGTACCCTACTGGCCCCGCGTGCAGTTGCCTAGAGAAAGGGAAAAGGGGCGGAGAGGGGAGGGACTTTCGAGTCAGGCTATCAGTCTTTCTCGTTTTGGTCCTGAGTCGTTGGTTTCTGTGTCTTCTGAAAGGACGGTGCCTATGGATTTTAAATTAGTTGATATGTGTAAGATTCCTAACCAGTCTCACAATTTACTTTGCGAAAGGAAGCTATAGCAATACACTTGTCTAGGAGATACCAAAACAATTTTTCAATGAGAAAAGTCTTTAATAATGTAAGGCCTATCCCTAACTTTTACAACCCCCCTACGACAAAGCTTTGTGTTTGAGAGAAGTATGTACACATATATTGTTTTGAGTACTTTTGACCCTGGAGCTCTACGAAGGGTAGCTCATGTTAAATGACTTTCCATGATTTGCTTCCCGATTTATAAGGTCCTATCGGCATTCTAGCGATAAAAACATTCCAGGTTTGGCGATCTCTTTTAATAAATGGTATTGCTAGGCCTGATTATTGAGGGTTGCGACCTTGCCACCTACCATTGATTCTATGCCTTTGTACCATTGGTGGGTACATCGCATTGAATAACAGTTTCAGATTCATAGAACTAACAAAAATAACGCTAAATACATCCAGTGAAATATTGTCCCAGTAAAAATTATTAAGTAACGCTCTATTCGCAAATCAAAATTTCACATGTTTAGACAAATTCCAACATTTACAATTGGAAGCATTCATATGCAGTGTCTTATACATACTGGAGAGGCAATTTTTAAGAATTCCTTCTTTGCTTGTGCTTACCTTGTAGGAAGAAAAAATTATTTCTTTTCTGCATTTAGAGTCTCCCTGGTTTATACATTAGTCCCAGTTACCTGCGGGCTTCAGAACATTGAGTTCCCTTTCTACAAAGGTGCTACAAAAGCTTCATTTACTCTTCCTTCATTCAGCAATTTAGTGTCCCCAATACACCAGCAACAATGGTGCACAAATATCAGAATTTCAGTGACAGTCACATCCTTTCTTTTAGGAAACTCAGTCTAGTTGAGGGAGGAACAAAGGAAGCTCAGTACAGAGAGTCAGACATGAAGCCAGCACTCTCCTAGTTGCTGCCTAGTAAAGCAGCTATATCCCAAATGCATTGTCATAACTTAGAATCTTGTTGGTCAGAGATGAAAATTTCACTCTTCACCCCAAATCTCTTGTGTTTTACACAAAATCTTTGAGTGGGTAGTGCACTCATTTTATTTTGAAGAGAATTATATTGAAGTTGTGTTGGCCTGTAACCACTAGGCCCTTGCGGTCATTTATATTTCAGTTAGTTAACATTAAAAATAATTTTGTTTTGTTATTCAAGTCACATAGAAGTGCTCAGTAGCCATATGTGGGCAATGGTCACTTATTAGACAATTGCTGAAAGTTCTTTTGTGTTGTGCTGTGCTAATGGATTTGTTCAGAGGAGGAGTTAGGACTGGGAACAACAATTTGGTGCGTGCCCGAGATCGAAGATTTAGAGTATTTCTCACATGTAATAGAAACTTGGCAGCTTTCAGAAGTTGTGTACTTACAGGTGTAGTAGAGACATGGTAAAAGGAAATTGGGAGTTTGAAAGCGTTAGCGTCCTTTTCAGGAAATAAAACTGATATAGTATGATTCTGCTTGGTGGGGTAGCAAATGCCCATCTGACAGGATGTTAAACTAGTGTTTTCACATTTGGTTCTATCATGCTGTCTTCTCTTTACTCCTTGTGTTTTTTTTGCTCCTTGTTGGTGCCTATTCTGCAGTCACTATTCTCCTGAAATCTTTGAAATTCAGTGAATTTTGGATTGCTTAAAACACAGCCACTGTGGAATGACCTAGTGAAAGAAAATTGTATCTCACAGTTTTGTGTTAGGGTTGTGGTGGCGGTGGGAGTTTACACAAAATCCAGAGAATTAGAAGGCATGCATTAGATAACTACTATTTATCGAACTAGTGTTTGTAAGTTTTTGTTTTCTTCTATAAAACAAGTGGTTAAAAACACTGCAGAGGACATTCTACTATTTTAGGATATGTTCAATTTCAGATGTAAGGGCAAAGAGGACAACTCTTTCTATGAAATTAATAGCTGAAGGTTTTCATTGCTTTACGTTTACCGTCCCATGGGTGATACAGACTTCGGCAACCTTGTCCTAAAAGAAGATAAGCACATAGCTCCTGAAAAATAGTATAGTAACTGTATACACAAAAACTTCTATAAGAATGTGGAAATGAACTTTGCTGAAGAAACCAAGTCTCTGTACTTAGGTCAGAGATTATCCATCACAAAGTAACGAAATGGTACTTGTCTCCAATGCCTTCTCATTTATTGGGACTCCACATAGTTGTGGGACCCACTCAGAGCTACCCAGAAATGAAATGGTGATATGTGCTATTTAAATGTATGTGACTTGGCAAACAGTTCCAAACATTTTTTTGACTACCTTTATTATCACTATAATAATGGTCAAAGTCGTAAGTTTTTAAGATTTTGTCAACTGTATCTGTAGGTTTACATAATATGAAGCTGTGTATCCAAAAGGAAAAGGTCACATTTAATGCTTGTGACCGTATGCTGACAAACAGCCCCTTTTCTCCAGACACCCATAAAATGCTTCCTAGAGAAATTTTTTGAGTGCTGCCGATACAATCCTGTCACTGAATTCCTTTATAAACAGTGTTTATATTTTTATGTTGTGTGACTGTCTCTTAGATTACAGAGACTTGATTTCAGTGCATACTATCAAAAATGATTACTTAGGAGAAAACATTTATTTTAATGGAATTATACAAGTGTGGACATATGAAATCTTTAATGTTTATTATCCTGTCTTTTGTTTATATGAGAAAAAAATCTTCAAGTCATAACTGTAGGGCAGAAAGACTAGAATTTTGGAAATAGAAGTGTCTATTAAAACAAATGTAATACCAAATTACTTTTCTTATTTCTTTTAACAAAATCGAGCTTCACTACAGTACTTGAATATGCAAGGAAGAATTTTACTTTTGTGCTTGTTTATTTGATAATAACCTAATTCTATCAGCTCTATTTTACTGCAAGCTAACGTAGAGTAGTGAAAGCATACGTTTGCTCAACTCTTTAGATGGACACATTCAGCCAATTCAGGCTGCAACGGCCTATTTCGAGTTTTATATGTTAAAAGCATACAGAGAATTAGAAAACTTCAGAAAAATTTTTTTCTTTCAAAACCTGCTGTGTTCATATTTGCAGTTTGGAAATTTGAAAGGTCATTTTGAAACACAAATATGTTGTTAAATGGGGTAGTCGTACGATCAAGAATATGTCATTAAATTTTTGACAATATTAACAAAATGGGACAGGGACTTGTGAGATGCCCCAATGTTCTGCAGGTCACAGTTTGCAAATTGATGTGGTTCTGGGATTTTTTGGCTTCATTATTAATCTAAAAAAGTTTTGGAGATCGGATTATTGATCAGTAATCCCCATTCTAGGTCAGAAAAGCTTATTTAGAATTTTTACCAAGAAGCGGAATGGAACAGCCACACCCTCATCTTTCCAAAAACGTTAAAAATCACTAAATCAGGGGGATCAACCCCACCTTACACACTGGTAACACAAATACTTTTTCAAAAACCCATTTTTTCCTCAATAATCATTCCAGTTGCAAGTAGAACTTTGCATCCCAGTGCCAATTCCTACAGCTTAGTGCAAACAGCTCACGGGAGAGCTTGTGCTAATGCTTCCGTGAAAAATCCTAATTTCCCTATATATGTAAGTATAAATGAAATTGTTTATATATTCTTGAGGAGATAAGAATGCGCAGAACAATGTCTGGAAAGAAAGGTTTGCAAACGAAGCAGGGAGAAATAGTATTTTTAAGGAAAACCTGAAAGTTGTCTGAATTTGACCGAAGTTTGGAAGAGAGTTGGGGGAATCAGGGAAGTTTCAGGGAGCAGGTTTTGAAACTAGGTGTAGAAAACTAGGCACGAATGAAGCCTGAAGCCTCTCGGATACGTTTCCCCCAAATCCCTAATTATTTGGTGACCAGATTTCTTTTATTTTTAGTCTTTTTTAAGGGGCAACAAACACAGCCACAGGGAAGAGCGGAGGAGCGCTTCTCCAGCGGCGCGGCGCAGAGCAGGGAACCAATCACCACGCAGCGCCTCTCTATATAAACCAGCAGCCTGCACCGCCGAGGATACGGTGTTCTGACATTTTTGAGCTTAGTTTTTGTCTTTTTGGTGAGACGGAAACATGTCGGAGACTGCTCCTGCTGCTCCTGCTGCCCCTGCACCTGCGGAAAAAGCACCTGTGAAGAAGAAGGCAAAGAAGGCGGGTGCTTCTGCAGGCAAGCGTAAGACGACCGGGCCCCCCGTGTCCGAGCTCATCACCAAGGCCGTGGCCGCCTCCAAGGAGCGCAGCGGGGTGTCGCTGGCCGCGCTCAAGAAAGCGCTGGCGGCTGCTGGCTACGACGTGGAGAAGAACAACAGCCGCATCAAGCTGGGGTTGAAGAGCCTGGTAAGCAAGGGCACCCTGGTGCAGACAAAGGGCACAGGCGCCTCCGGCTCTTTCAAGCTCAACAAGAAGGCGGCGTCTGGGGAGGCCAAGCCCAAAGCCAAGAAGGCGGGCGCGGCCAAGCCCAAGAAGTCCGCGGGGGCCGCTAAGAAACCCAAGAAAGCTGTAGGCGCTGCCGCCCCCAAGAAGAGCGCCAAGAAGACCCCCAAGAAGGCGAAAAAGCCCGCCGTGGCTGCTGGCGCCAAGAAAGTGGCCAAGAGCCCTAAGAAAGTGAAAGCAGCCAAGCCCAAGAAGGCGCCCAAGAGCCCAGCGAAGGCCAAGGCACCTAAACCGAAGGCGACCAAGCCCAAGGCTGCGAAGCCCAAGGTTACGAAAGCGAAAAAGGCTGCCCCTAAGAAGAAATAAAGCTTCCAAACCGGTCTTCTTACTTAAAAAATCTCAACGGCTCTTTTCAGAGCCACCCAAGATGTCAGTCGAAAGAGCTGAGCACTCTTAGGTGACACTTAAAGACTAATTTTTTAAATCTGCGCCACATTTAACAATTGGCTGATGCTTTCGCCAATGCGCGCGCAGAGCTCTTGCGCGCATGACTAGACTAAGTGCTATTATGTTCTAGGGGACTTCCTAAAATGATACCTGGAGTGTAGTCTCGGCAGGCCCTTCTCCTGCTAGGTGTGTTGTGCAGGAGGCTCACCCTTGTTTCGCAGCGCCGCAGCCCCGAAAGTTGTAGGCTCCGCGTGGCGCACATCAGTGCGGCTGCGTATCTCGGCTGTCGACGGCTGGAGGCGAAATGTTTGATTTTAGCCACCAAGGACCCTCGCGGGGTCCGATATGTTAGTAGTGATTGTTCGTGAAAGGGCCTGTGCACGACTTTTGTGGTGGGGGATTACAGAAATAACACTGCGTACGAATGTTCTTCGTTTCCCGCGCTCCGACATTTTCCGTGCAAATCAGACAATTTCTGGCAGGAAGGATGGTAGTCTCAGACTGTCGTTGAAACTATTTTCTTATTGGTCCACTCGGCTGTTGCGAGTTAACCAATGGGCTGTACCTGTGGATTTGTTGCACTGGCACGGCCTCCCTGGAGAAATCCCAGTATCAGACAGGTTGTAAGGTTGTGTGTACTTGGAAGGGGGCTGGAGAAACTGAAACCCCCGCCTCGTGTTTGCTATATATGTACTGCGAAGCACTAGAAGTCTTGTTTTTTTTCCGCCCCTCTTCCTGAAAGTGTTTTTTTTTTTTTTTTTTTAAATTATAGTATTAAATTGTTTTCAGTCAATGTGCATACTTTTTGCAATCAATATGATGTTAAGGTCTGTTAAGAAATTTAAGGAGCTTTTTTGTAACTTTACCATCTAATCTTTTCTTATATCACTTCCTCACAGACTGTTTAGGGAACGCAGTGAGCCAGGGTTACCTTTTCCCCCGTATGTGTACAAAGCTTAGAAGGCGGCATGGCTAGCAAGAAAGTTGGTGAAGTTGGAGTTATCAGGGTAGAACTGGGAGCCACAGAGAAGGGAACTGTAAAAGATCAGAAAGAAACTTTCTTAAACTGCGTCACTTTAGGGCATTATTTTCTAAATCCAAGCATATTTACAATCAGTACTGTAAACCTTAAGAGATTATATAATAAAATTTATCAACAGGTGCGAGTAACATATGTGAATGAGATTTGTGATCTCTGGCCAGCTATGGTGGTGCAAACCTGTAATCCCAGCATTTGGGAGGCTGAGGCAGGATGACTGACTGCAAGTTTAAGGCCAGCCTGAACTACATAGCAAGACCTTGTCTCAAAAACAAAAAATCATTTTATTAATTCATTTGTTTATTTATTTTTTTTTGAGACAGGGTCGTACTATGTGGGCTGGGCTAGCCTCAAACTTGCAGCGACCCTGCTGACCTCGCTGGGATTACAGGCATTATCTTGGTATAAGACATTTAAAATTAAAAACATAAAATTTTTGTGCGTCCATTCGTGTGTGTGTGGCTAACCCATCAACATTATTAATTGATCGAAAGTTTGAGCCCAGCCTGAGCATTTTAGGCCCTTAATGAGACCCTGTCTCAAAGTAAAAAATAAGAGGGCTGAGGATGTAGCTCAGTGTGAAGGACCTGGGTTAAATCCTTAGTAACACAGACACGCACAAGCAGACACACACAGACACACAGATACACACACACACACAAGTTGTCTGAATGCCAGGCAAAAGCTAAACATTGTCAATGTTGTATTTTTATGTATGCGAATCACATTTCTCTAAAACTGTAGTGCCATAACAATTTACCAACAGAGCCAGCTGCAGTGGCATGAGTCTGTGATCCCAGAACTCTGGAAGGCTGAGGCAAGAAGAATGGCAATCTGAGCTTAGTGTGGGAAACCTAGTCGTTTAGCTTAAAAAAAAAAAAAAAAAAAAAAAAAAAAAAAAAAAAAGAAGAAGAATAAAAACAAAGCCTGGGGATGAAGCTCAATGAGAAGACCTTGGCTTCAATCCCTAGTACCCCCTCCTTCACAAAATTTTCAGGCACGAAAAACTTAAAAAAAAAAAATTCCACCAGTGAAAGTATGTCAATCTTCCTTTGCCTCTCCAAGTGATGAAACTCTCAGCGATAGCTGATCAGGGTTATGCTGATGCTGTTTGCTTAAAATTGTAAGCTTGATGTGAAACTTACCGCCTCTACCACATTTCTGAAACTTTCTATGTTTCCTTGTCAGGTCAGTACTAATAGAATGACAATTGTGTGTCTTTGAAAATTATATAGTAAGTAATTAATTTTTATTTTTGGAGGCTTCATAGATGACTTCTGGGCATTGCAACCATTTAATAAATGTTGATAATTTGTATTTAAGGTAGGAAAACTACATACTTAAATTACATAAACTCTTCCATTTTTATTGCCT
This sequence comes from Hystrix cristata, assembly GCA_004026905.1. Lineage (NCBI taxonomy): Eukaryota > Metazoa > Chordata > Mammalia > Rodentia > Hystricidae > Hystrix > Hystrix cristata. Next base: position 11,875 of record PVJO010023449.1, on the reverse strand, counting down.
GGAATGCACTAAATGGTAACTTCTGTTTGTTCAATAATCTTTTATTTTGAATGTCAATTTGATTGAAACTTCCCTTAGTGTTTATGTCAGGCACAGGGGCACAGTGGATGTTCTGGTGGATTTAACAACTTCGGTGGTTTCTGTGTTCACTATTTCCAGTCTCAAGGTCCAACACCTGTGAGACAGGAGCATAGGTTACAAATGTACAGTGCTACAATCTAGACATAGGAAAGTGCTCAAAAGTATGCAGGAAAGCGTATTCCAATATGGAATTCTTTCATTTGACATGATGGGGGGTGGTCAGTGAACTTGCATACTTGCATTACAAACATCCGAGACTAGTTATTTTATTCTCAGTTAAGCTTTTTTCCACATGGACTTAGTTTCCCAGTTAACAACATGTCTTTTTTTTTTGTTTTTTCCTTCGTTGGAGTTCGAGCTCAGTGCCTTGTACTTGCAAAGCAAGCACTCTAACCACTGAGCCAAATCCCCAGACCTAAAAACATCTCAGTCTGAACACAAACACACCTTTCATTACTATGGCCAAATTGCCTTGTGTATCTCTTTCAGGCACATTCGTTATTAATTTTACTAACCACTTAACTTCTTTCTGTACTGATACCTGATGGGAAACAGCACATCATAATAATTTTTTGAGGTCTTATTTCAATAAATTTTAGGGTTTTGTTTTTTTTTTTTTGATTCTATTTAAAGACACCCCATGGATTTGTTAAATATTTAGGTACAAATTCTTCCAGGAACAGATTCTCACTTAGTAAACATTCTCATGTACTTCCAAATCAGAGCCAGAGATTTAGAGCTGAATTCCTGATTTTTTTTTTTTTTTTTTTTTTTGTAGCTACTGTCCAGAAATGATGAGGAATGTTTCTTCTAGGGAAAGGACGTGTTTTACAATGTATCAACACAATGGTGCTTCTGTACTAGCGGAGAAGCTGATTCTTTCCTGCAAGAGAGAACACTTCCAGCAGCATTCCAGGATTTTCGTGTTTTATGGATAAATACAGGGTATTTCCATAGGATTTGATTTAGAGATTAAGATAGTATTTAGGAAAGTATAGAAGGGCCTTTTGAGAATGTCAGTTGAAAAGTTGGGAAGACTCAGCGTTTCTGTTGCACTCACATTCAGAGGTTTGTCTGAGACTCATTCGTTTGTTCCTTCAGTCCTTGCAAGTTAGACCTGAATAAAGGGCAACACAGAACCTGTCTCTCAGTGTCCTTTGTGATCCACCTAATGACAGTCTAAGCCTTGGCTCTTAGGGGATCAAGGATATATGCAATACCTGGCACAAGAGGATGTGGGCAAGCCCAGAACTGCTGATGCACGCATGTGGTCCTAGCACTCTGGGAAGTTGAAGCAAGAGAACCACATGCCCAGTTGAAACAGGAGGATTGCAGTTTGGAGCTCAGCCTGGGCAATTTGCTGATTTAGGAAGACTGTCTCAAAAAATGGATTGGGGATACAGCTTAAAGGTCCAGGGTTCAGCCCTTACTAAGTGGGTAAAGGTGCCAGCAGGTCCCAGCAACAAATTGGGGCTTAAACTGGGGCTAATGAAGAAGAAAATTCTAATGTCCAAGTCTCAGGTCGGTGCACTTTTCAGGATAACAAGCAAATTCGCTGGAAAACCAAGCCTTTCCAGAGTTGACAAAATCAAGTGGCCAGCCACAAGTTACTAAAAGGGTAAGGGTGACCAAAACTTGAGAGATTAGTCACAGTTGAGGCAGAATTAAAAGGGCAGCTGGGGAGGCAAAACGTACACTTACCAATTTATGTAGAACAAGGGAAAACGGCAAGTTATCCATTGAGGTATTGAAACGTTAATACCAAACTACTGAAGTCCTTTCAAGACAGGGTAAATCCACCTCACTTGTTAATTACTTTACAAGAGCCGCAGCTTCTTTCACAGAGAAAGGAGATGGCCCTGAAAAGAGCCTTTTGAGTTTACACTTGGCGTACGGAGAGCAATTTACGCCCTCTCCCCGCGGATACGGCGCGCCAGCTGGATGTCCTTGGGCATGATGGTGACCCGCTTGGCGTGGATAGCGCACAGGTTGGTGTCCTCGAACAGGCCCACCAGATAGGCCTCGGACGCCTCCTGCAGCGCCATGACGGCCGAGCTCTGGAAGCGCAGGTCGGTCTTGAAGTCCTGCGCGATCTCGCGCACCAGGCGCTGGAACGGCAGCTTGCGGATCAGCA
>PVJO010023448.1:0-26095 GCA_004026905.1 Hystrix cristata | reverse complement strand
CATGGCTTACCTCAGTTGATGCAAATTAACCACTGCTGATGCTGAGGATGCTGCGCTCAGTGTTATCGCTAGAAACATTTAAAAACTTTAAACCTGTCTGGAACAGATATTTTACTTGTGAAGTTACCTCAGCTGCCTGCTGTCTGTATTCCACAGTTTCCTCTGGAACTGAGCCTGTTACGGTTGGGTTCCGATATTCCTGCGTTCTTCCCTTCCTCAAGCAAAGAATTGAATGAGGGGGGCAAAAAGTAGTTATAAAGTTTTATTTAAACGTATAGAGAAAAGAAGAAAAGGAAGGTTGAGCATAACAACAGATACAGCAAAATGTGTACCAGGCTTATAAGGCATGGTGGGGGTTACCGCAAGACAGGCATGATAGCAGTGGTGCTGGGGACGCAGCTGTCATCTTCCATGGGAGGGAAAAGGGAGAGCCCCCTCCCTGGTGGCTCCATAGAAAAGAAGAGAGCAAGCTTCCAGTGTTGCTTCTATTTATTGAATGGGATTCCCATGGAATCTTGTGAGAACTCGCTACAGGCCACGTGAGGGCTGGTGCTTGAAAATCATGCCTCAGGCTGATGTCAGGTCCAAGCCACTCCCTGGGGGCTGACATCAGGTCCAGGCCACTCCCCCAGGTCACGTTCCCTTGCCAGCCAGCCTTAGCCATGCCCTATTCCTACCTCAAGCCTGTATGAGTAAGATCGTCAGCGAGATTTGTTGTAAAGAGTTAGGCTGATTGCAGCTCAACCCAGCGGAGCCATGGCTTCACACAATGAAACATGTTGTTCACACCAAGTCCAATATCACAGGGAAAGTTAGACCTCAGGCTCTGTCTGGCTCTGCTTTTGTCCTGCTCTGCATACCCAGCATCTCCTACTGGGTGGATGTGCAGAGGGAGGGTGTGAAGGAGAAGGGGTGGCTAGGCGGGAACCGAGAGCAGTCCAGTACCCTCAAAGAAACAGAAATCACGGATCTCTGTGAACAACTGTAGGTGCAGAGACAGCCAATATCAAGGATCTAGAGTCTTTGGGGAGCCAGCCTTCTACCCAGTGTTGAATAATGGTACCATGAGTAGTAGCAGAGCAGCATCCCTGCTAGGGTTTGAATGTGTTACCCCAATTTGTGCATTGGAAATAGTCTCAAAATTTGGAGGTGGAGACTGCAGGAGAAAATTAGGATTGGATCAGTTTGAGAGGTGGAGTCCCCATTATGTTATTAGTAGTTTATCAGAAGAGGAGGAGACTTGAGCTCACAGGCTGTTGGCTGTTTCCTCACACAGTGCTGGATCCATGCTCCTGAAGCAGCAGTCAGGTAAATACACCTTTTTACGAATTATCATGTTTCAAGTATTTTGTTATAGCAATGGAAAGCAAACCAAGACAAACCTCAACTGAGGGCAATACAGGTCTTTTCACAGTGTCCCAGCTCTTCATTGAGATCTGGTGGAAGACGTATTCCTTTCTACTCTGTAAATATACATGAGGTACAGTACCTTGATCTTAACTTTCTATTTTAGTTTAAGTCTTTAAGAAGAGAAAAGAATCTACTAAATTTCTCTTTGCTGGGAAACAAGAGATTGAAAGTAAGACTCCAGGCCTAACATCAATCACGGGTTCCATCTGGTGAATGTTCCCTTTGATGGCCTCATTTAGAACTTCAAGAGATTTTGTGCAGATTTAAAATTCTCATTAGGGTTACAGCTCTTGCCAAAGCCTCTTAAATGCAAAGCAATATAACTTCAAAAATTTAGAAATTGCTGAGGGAGACGTATCATTTGCAGCCAAGAACTGAAGACCGTAAAATAAAATGGGTCACAGGAAAAAAAATTCTAGCACATTCTATAAAACTGTTGCTTTCTGAAAATAAAAGTAGCGAGACCTTCATTATGATATTTAAAGGTCTTTTTCTACATAGAGCTACATTCATTTTTCTGTAGTTTGCAGGTCCCGCCCCAATTTCCAGGGCGACATGAAATATAGCTGGTAAAAATTCTTCAGAATATTTACTATTTCTCCTGCTTTGGAAGGAGCCCTGAATGGACTTGTTTTTATGAATCACATGTTTCTGCTGCTCATCAAGCAATACTGTCTCCTCCCCAGCCATGTCTTTCTTTCCAAGGAAATGCATATCTCTGCTTATACAGTGTATTCTATATGGTCATCTTCAGGGGAAAAAAATAAACACTCTGAAACATTCTTTGCTTCCTGAGAAACAATCCATTTTATCATTTAAATTAACCATGGCCTATCTTACTGCTCCTTATTGGTTACTGATTTATGTCCCTCTCTGTAATAGCATCTTATTCCTCTTGGGTTGAAGGGATAGCTCATTAACTTAACTATTTCATCTGCAAAGATCATTTCCATATTTTATATGGACTCCCACAATCCTTATCCTTTTTTCTAAATATTAATGTCCACTGATTTCATATATGCATAGTTTTCCCTGCATGTGCTCCTATTTGAATTTCTAATTCTCACTATGTTTTTCACAGCAAAAGAAGCCATGTAGTATTTCTTTAAAAAGAATAGAAAGGAAAGAATAAGCAGCAGGAAAGTGTGCAGAGTTATCCCAGTGTTAGATTGGCAATATCTTTGTAATTATTGCTATCATAACTCTTATTCCGATACACACAAGGACTTTGAGACAAGATACATGTGTTTAAGTTTTCTTGGGAATGTCAGGCGCAATATGCCAGGGAGAGGTGCAAGGCATAATGCTGCACATCCATAATGCCAGCAAATTGGAAATATCCTTGATTAAAAATTCTTCTTCGAAACTGATGCTCTATTCCTTCTATTTTCTACATAAACCTATGAGTAAAGTAGACAAAAAGAAAAATTCCCAATCTGCAATAGAAGTGAGAGAAAAGGAACAGTGTTTAGCAACACCCTCTTCTAGTCTGGCTCTTTCACACCAATTGTCTCGCTGGTCCTCACAACCACGTCCCGATTGTGGTGTGTGTGTAATTGTTCTTATCAGCCAGAGAAGGCAATAGAGACTCCACTCCAGTCCTGACCAGAGGGTTGAATTGCCCATAAGAGGCCACACAAGGACTGGACCAACTCTGGGTGGTTGTGACACTGTGCTATGGGGTGCCATGTGCGCATGATACATGCATGGCTCTGAGCCCACTCCTAAGTCCCTCACGAAAGGAACACTCAGCTGTCTTCAGAGGCATCTGTTTTAGCATCAATGAGAGCTCAGCAAACTTTACTTAAGTGGTCACCATGTGGGTTCCATACAAAATGCTGGTGCAAACTATGCACATGAACTGAACCACGAGTTCTTCTCAGGATGTCATGGATGACTAAATCGAAATAGCTGCAGGGTCATTAAGTGCCAGGATTGATTGCTTCATGTGTCTTATTGAATTGTTTTCTTTGGCTCTCTGTGAGAATGAGGGGAAATGAATTATCGTCTTTTCTAAGTTCAGGAGATAAAAGGGAGAATCCATTTTCCTCAGCTTCTTCCATACCTAGCTCCTCTGAGAAATCTACCTTAATGAATAACCCTAATAATTGAATCTTCTATCCTGTGCTTCCTCAAATACTTAATGTACCATGAGACTTTGTCTGGTAATTGATGTCTGGTCACTTTGGGCTCTGTGAATGTGTCTGGAATATAATGTATACTACCCAGTGAGCTGGTTAATAAGCCTCCACAGAGCGATGATCAGCTCCTTCGGTGTCTGCACTGGGGACACTCAGGTGGGAGGGATGGGGTGGGGCAGAGTATGGAGGCCGAGGCCCTAGCAAAACTATAGAGCAACAAGCAAGACAGAGTGGGGACTCCAGCAAGGAAAGTTGAAGAGAATGGTTTGGCGAACCCAAAGAAGAGTCTAGAATGAGGAGAGGGTCAAATGCTGTAGAGCGTTTGAGTAGCGTGGAACTGACAGGAGCTACTTGTTTTCAAGGAAGTGATCGGTGACAGTGTCATTAGGATGATGAACCCATATGAGACGTTGTAGGGGTTGGTGAAAGAACTAGAGATGGGAAAGTGGCAGCAGAAAGGGAGCTTGATGATAAAGGAGTGGAAGAAGCTGGAGTGGCAGCTTGGAAGGAAATACTTGGTCATCGTTAGCAGCGGAAAGGAAGAAGATGGTAAAAAGAGTCTGGGGATGAGCAGGAGAGGAGGCCACACTAGTCAGTGCTGTTCCTGTGTGATCTGGTACGAGACTGGAGGTAGAAACTCGAATTAATCCTTCATTAGCTGTGTGACCTTGAACAAGCCTCCATCCTGTCTCTTGTTAGATGGGGATAATTTAGCATTGTTGTGAAGATTACTTGCTACACTAATTTAAAACGCTTAGCTTAGTGATTAGCACATGGTAAACATCCAATGAGTAACAGCCATTATGATGACTAGTATTAGAAAGCTCTTAAATCAAAGTCATAGATAAAGGTATTGGTGCCCAAGGAACATAAATAGCACTTTTTCTCCCTATGGGCAATGGACTAATGATGTCAGAATTCACTGTAGGAGTTAAGCTGAATGAAAACTATCAGATGGGATCAAGTTTTCTTTTTCAAAAAATGGAGTTATATTATCTATTAAATGTCAGATATTAATAATATGTTTTGACCTGAAGGCCCCCTTTTTCCATTGACAAGGAGAATTATGAGATAATATTGAGTAAAATAGTGGATGGAAAACAGTCATGACTCTTAAAAATGAAACTCACTAATTTTGTAGTAGCTGCTCTCTGCAGTTAGGTGATTTATCTCCAAGATTGTGCCATTGTCTAATAGCAGAAATAGTAAAACAGGCATTTTGGCCCTTTAGAGTTGAGGATTAGAGAATTTGCCACAATAAAAGTTGGCAGCGAGATCTGTGAAGACTGAAGAGAAAAGTGTTGAAGTGGGGATTACACTAGATAAGGAAAGAAATGAATCCAGGAAGGGATAATAGATTCAACCATAAATTATGTTGTGGATATAGATCCAGATCAGTGGCTCCAGTTGTGAAAGGAGGAAGATGAATCAGAGAAGGAAATTTCAGTAGTTCAAAATTCCAGGGGTGTAGGTATTCAAGGTAATAATGGTTCCCAGTTTATTGCTCATGTTTAGTAAAGGTAAGTTCACAGAAATAGAGTCATCTTTTGTAATGCAGAACAGGAAATGTTGAGAATCAGGCCTTATCTTGATATGAATATGGTAGCGATCAAGAGAATGTTTACTCCTGACTTGCAAGTCTACCACACCAACATAAAGATTCTTACAGGTAAGATATGGAGTCCCGAGACTTAGCATGAGGATATTTGAGCTGTTATTGAAAACATGAATCCCCATATTCTCCTGAACTCCAGTCACCTGCAGAAGTGGCCTGCTTTTCCTTGTTGAAGACCAGTGCTCTAGCCCATCATGAAGATGTTGTAGATAGTGTATGCTCCTCTTCCTATTTTCTCTCATGACGTATCAACATAAGTCAATCAGGATAATGATGAATCTGCTACAGAAAAGAAAGGGCTTAGCCAGTGAGTATCATCGAGAAGCTGAAGAATATGCATAGGATTGGGTTCTGGGAATAGCTGAATCATGGGAGGAAAGACTATAAAATTGGGCAAGATAGCATTTTCTTTCAGTGTAGGTACTTGACACTCTGTAAGAGACACAGCAAATGTACTGAAGTTGGCTATATTGGTTCTTAGAAGCTTGGAGAAGGCAATGACCCACACATAATGAAGTAGAAATACCAGAGTTGGTACAGCAGACAATGGAAAAATAATCCACAGGACTCTGAGAACATGCTAGAGAGAACATGCTGAGAACATGCAAGCACAGAAGACAGTTCATTTTCTAGACCAATGAGAAATGTCCTGGAGGGAGGAGCCAGAGAGCACAGATGCTCTGCAGACCACCCTCTCTAGATTATGACTGAGGGTAGCAGATGGTGTAGATGGCACTGTGGGCTCCATAAAGTGAAATGAAATGGTAAGGTTTTAAAATCATAAAACCACGTCATGACACTTACACGCTGACAAAAGTTTGTGCGTGGCAATGGTGTGTGCATGTGGATGTATGCATATGTGTGCATGCAGACTTGAAGAGAGATGTAGGAATAGTTAACAGACTGTTAATTCCATCACTAGTGCTGGCATCTGAACTCCACAACAACTCAGTGGTCCATTCAGTTACCTATAGGATAGTCTGAGGATGGCTGGAGTATTGACTCAAAATTAGGACAAGTTATTCCATGTTGTAATTCCTATAGCTTGGGGCTCCTTCTCTGACCCATTCACAGGTGACAGGAAATTGTATCTTTTGCTCTGGCTTCTCATTGCAGGTCCAGGATGGAATCAGCACATGATCTAGGTATGTGTTTGCTTTTCCTGTGGGCTGAGTGTGTGACGCCTTGACACAGTGTCCCATATTATAATGCAGGGACCAAGGGCAGGCCAACAGCAGCGTGCAGCTGCTCTGCCTTGAAGCTGCTGGCCTCAGTGAGGAAAGGGGCAGCATCCTGACTGCAGCTGCGGCACCCAGCTGAATGTGGCATTTTGATTTGCTCTAAGATACAGTGTACCCTCAAAGTCAAACGTGATAGGGAGGTAGACTTCATGAGTCTAGGAAACCAACAGGTGAAGGTAGGAATGGCCTCACTATTATTCTTGGGGCTATCAGGGAGAATTGGTGTTTCCTGACCCTGCATTTTAGGTTCTGAGGAAAAAGAGTTCTCATTCCCCAGAGAGAAGTATGCATCTATCAGGAGACACAGTTCTGTGAGTCATGGGAACATTGAAGGCAAGGCCCCTGTTTGATCACTTCAGGTCTTATGGCTGGAGAACAGAAATCAAGGAAAGCAGCTACTCTGCAGGTGAGGACGGTTAGCCCGCTTACCGTGGGGGGAGAGGCTGTTGTTATCTGATGGAGGTAAGAATGATGCACTAGCCTTTCTGCTGTTCCATGGGGCCATTCTTGGTGCCCACCAGCCAGTTTTGTGAAATGCAGAAGTGAAGCAGTTATGGTCTGAGAAGGGCATGAAGTTTAGGAACTCAAGTTAATTCACCTAGACAGGTAGTGGTGCTAAGGGTGAGGAGAATTTGGGGTGGCTGATGAGTGTCAGAGATGGTGAGTATTGATGGGAGCTACAAGATCAGGAGCCATTGTAACCACCCTCTTATAAGTTTCACCAAGAAAAGAGAACATGTGAGCGCTTTTAAAATGGTCCAAACCCAGTATAGAAGGGAACTGGATCAAAGTTCTGCAATGGATAGACTGCAGTGGACACGTGCTGCCCTGCTCAGATGTCCCCTTGACGAGGAACTCCCCATCACTCCAGCTGCCCAAAGGGACCGGCCACACTGGGCTGAGAGCCAGGCTCTCTCTGGCAGTTGCCTTCACCCGTAGGGATCTGTCTTACACAAGGCCTTGTCCCCTTCCTGGGGCAGCCCTGCATGTCGTGACTAGTCAAGGTGGGGATCCAGGGACTTCGCCCGCTTGCCTCCATCCCAGGCACATTTGAAGTGCCATCTCCGCCACGGGACTTATTGTGTCATTTCCCAGGTCCCCTGTTGTTCCTGTAACAGCTCAGCTTTCCTTCCTACCCTATCTACTTCTGTTACCTCCTTGGAAATCCTGTTCTAAGAGGACTCTTCAGGAAAGCCCTGACCTGCAAGCCTCTTTGGAGGGCCTGTTCCCTGCTGCCCAAACCAAGAAACGACGGCTTGGAGAAGGCGAGCACAGGCACCTTCAAGACGTGTGGTCTCCTTGCTCTCTCGTAACTCCCCACTTCCTACCAAATCTTCAGTACGGCTTCTTCCATGAGGTTCAGTAAAATCTCAAGGTATAAAGTTAATATGTTGTGCGATCTAATGGCAACATGCATTTTTAATGGTATATTCTGATTTTCAGACAGCTGCTAATGTCCAGGTTGGGCGTAGTATTCAGTACAAAGATGATTTTCCAGAAATTCAGCCTTCTTTAATTGTATGAATGGGACAAGTTGTTGAATTTCTATGAAACTTTGTTAAGGGTAATGCAAATATATACATTTATTTATATTTTGGATATTTTTATTGATGCTGTATAAATTTATTGTTGCTTTAAGAGATTTCCACAAAGTTGGTGACTTAAACAACACAATTTTATTCTTTTATAGTTCGTAGGTATGGTACATGGAATAATGGATCCCCACGTCTAATTATCAGAACCTGTGACTACGTCACCTTGGTAAAGGGGACTTTGTAAATGTGGTTAATAATCTTGAGATGAGATTATTCTTGAGTTTTGGGTGGGCCAGTGTAGTCACAGGTGTTAATGAGAAGGAGGAGGCAGGACAGTCAAAGGCGGAGATGCGAAGATGGAAGCGGAGTTTGGAGGGAGGCAGAGACGCGAAGATGGAAGCGGAGGTTGGAGGGAGGTGGAGACGCAAAGATGGAAGCGGAGGTTGGAGGGAGGCGGAGACGCGAAGATGGAAGTGGAGGTTGGAGGTTGGAGGGAGGCTTCGCTGACCTCGGCACAGAAGCGGCCTCACGAGGCTCGGGAGAGCTGAGGAAGCAGAGTCTCCCCCAGGTCCTCCGGCCTTTAGCTCAGTGAGATCTGTGTTAGAATCGTGACCCCCAGAACTGCAGGATAACCGACTTGGTCTGACTCCGTGGTGCTCTGTTGTCGCAGCAGTCGTCCCGTGTGGATAGGTACCCCCAAGATGCCTTCCTTTTTGGAGGTTCTACTTCCTGTAGTTTGCGATTTCTAAGGGTCCCTTGCATTCTTAGGCCTGGCCACACTCTGCCCTCTTCAAATTCAGTGATATTGCATCTTTCCCTAACTGACTAAGCCATGAAAGGTTTTCCAATTTTAAGAATTCATGTGACTGGATTAGAACTACCTCCTCAACCCAAGATCCTTAACTTTATCCTATCAGAATCCTTTTTTTTCATTTGGCATGTAAAGTAACACATGAGCAAGTTTGGGAGATGAGGAGGTAGATGGCCTTTGGGAGAGTGTATTATTTTGCCCCTTGCATTTACCTGAACTACAGAGATTAATGAAATGATATTGGTGAAACATAAACACGTAGCCCAGTGCAGGAAACACCAGTGGAGACTTGCTCTCTGGAGATCAAGTTCATAGTTTAATTCCTCTTTATCTGTTTTGACATGTTCTAATTGTTATGCTGTATAAATTAAATATTATAAGGATTTGGTATCTGTTACTTCAGACTCATTAATTGAAGTTGATAAATATTCTTCCTGAACTTCCAGGCCGTCTGAACTGAACCAAATTACTGGAAACACATGAGAATTTCTGGGTTCAAGAATGATCTCACGTCCACATATCCAGTTTCACAAGAGAACTGAACATTATCCACCCAAGAGGTATTTAAGTAGCAAATGCACGAATGAAGCAGGCACTCTCCTGGGTACAGGGGAAGGGGAGATGAGAGCTGGGTAAATAATACCAGCCTTCCTGGAGGCCCAGTTATATTCAGCCTTGAAGGCAAACCGCCATTTCTCACTCCTACCCCTATGTGTGTGGTGGAGACGTCACCACCATAGACGTCACTATCTGCACAAGAGCACTTTTCTGTTTTAGTGTTGCTTTAGTTCTTGCTTCCTGCAGTGCGGCTTATATTAAGCACACTTTTATTCCATTTCTAGATCTGTGGGTTCTCACGAAGTTCACGTTTGTACTGAATCATCAATTGGAAATGTCATTAAACATATATTCAATTAGGGAAATAATTAACTTGTTAGCCATGAGTTTTGGCAGTTTTCCAATTTTGCATTAGCTATTCTGAGGTCACGTTTGTGATTATTAAGCTTTACATATGGCCGTGGTCAGCAGAAATACCTCATTTAATTAATTGTGATTATAGATCAAAAGACACACAACCAGAACCTCTCATAAGGGTTTCGGAATGAAGAAACTGTTTTTTTATTCACTGGAAATAAAGTTCCTTTTAGAGAAAGAACTGCCCTTAATTAGGAAAATAAACAAAGATGTATGACGTACAGTACTGGGAGCTGGAAGGAAAATTAACTAGAAGGAGATTTAATGAAAATACTGGAGCAAAATCACCACACATGGCACCAGCATTTGGGGTCTTGAGAATAGCAAGGAAAGAAGAAAGAGAAAGAGAAACAAGCAGGATGGAGAGAGCCTGAAAAGGCAACTCGACCACAGGACTTTGGACAAAGACCTCAGACGCGGCTTCCTCCTCCTGACCAATCCCAACTTTCCGTGAAGCGTGGCTGTGTAGCACGCAGAGGATGAAGACTGATGAAGGCTGAAATCTTCACCTGACCTCGTGCGGATCAGACAGAGACCATGAGGCCCAAACCTCTGCAGACGCGGGAAGGCGAGCAGAGAACTTTCTGGAAAAGCACAGTGCCCAGCCCCAGGCCGCTCTCCTTCCCGCGGCGGGCGCTGAGCCTGAACTCAAGCTGCTCGGCAATCACTTTCCACATCGCCAGCTGCCTGACTTTGTTGAAGTCACTTTGTCACTTTCAGTTTTTGTTTCTTCACCTAAAAAGCTGACACAAAATTGGGCCCATGTGAGTGCGCTACTGTGGGAATCAGTGCCAAGTGTTATTGCTACTGTTGATATTGTCGCTATTCATTTTGATATTGTCTCTTCTTTTTCCTTGTTTGTTTCTTTCAGTCCAAAAGGGCAGTGGTGATTACGATAATTCTGTTAAAGATAACAGAGATTTGTGGGCATTCAGATGAAGAATTAGGCACATGTAAGCAGAACTGGTCTTTTCCTCCAACACAGCTGAAATTCTCAGAGATAGTCTGCCTTCATGTCTCTGCTTTCTTACTCCTCTTCACTCCTCAACCCACTCTTCTCTCTTCTACCAATTACGGTCTCTAAAAAGGCTGATGACAGGGACGTAAGAGTGCAACTTTCAAAAATTAACTGACCCTTCCCGCCCTCCTGCCCGTTGGCCCCTCCAGCGTGGGTGTGTCTTGACGTTCTGCGGTTTCTGTTTCTCTGTGCAGCTCTCTATGTTCTTCTTGGGCAGCTCTGTCCCTTTTTTGCCTCCTTCACGGTGTCTTTTCTCCCGTGCATGCCACACCAACCCCGCTGCCAAAGATTTCTGTCCCTCTGTCCTCATCCTGTGTTCTTTCACTGAACCATCCCCAGAGATTTAACCACTACTGGACAGTTTCCAAATCTGTGTCTTTTGCTCAAAGTTTCAACTGCATTTCATCAACCCTCGCTGCACCCTTGATCTACCAGGATGTAGACACCCAGAAAACACATTCGAAATTACGTCTCCTGTCACTAACCTGGTTGCTGTTCTATTACTTTAATCTCATTTAGCGACAGAAGATGTGCATTTTCACTCCGGCAGAAGCCGACCTCTGTGTCCCCAGCCTTCTGTATTCCTTTGCCCTCTGTGTCCTACTTGTATTTCAGAAATCAGCGATCTTCAGACTATTTTAATTGTATCCATTAGTGAAAACCACTAATCAAGCACTCAAAACTGAGTTCGGTTGGATATTATTTATGTGTATCATCAATCCATGTATTAAATATAGGGAAAAGCTTTTTAATTTTTTTTCAGATAAGAATTACAAGTTCTAATACTTCATACAGCCACTAGAGTGTCACTCTGGTGTAGAGATCTCTGCACTGCTATGTCTTGCTAATTCTACATCCTAAACATTCACTTAGTTGATATTTCATTTCTTGCCTCTACCCACAGCTGTGGTTCACAACCTCACTGCTTTTGCCTGGAAGATTCTTGCTGTAAATGCTTCATTTCATGGTTTCTTGCCCCTGCATTTGTGTTCTGCATGAGTTTTATTTATTTACTTATTTTATTCAACCCATACAACCTTACCGTTTCACTCCCTCAACTAAAACCATTCACTGACTTTCCACTGTCTCCCGGATGAAACTAACCCTCCATGGTCTCCATCCCATGCAGCTGGGTATGTTACTACTTCATTTTTCTAAATTCGCTTTGTACTTGAAGTAAGTTGCTGACGTTACTTTTATTGCTTGGCTTGCTAGTACGTTTTATGTAACTGAGGGGAGGGAGCATGTTACACTGGGAGTCACTAGTTAGCATCTATCTCCCTGGCAACGTCCTGCTTCGTTTGCTTGTTCCAAACACAGCTTTGCCCTGGTGGGTGGGTGGGCAGGGACCTGCATGTGTTCATTTCACAGCAACAACTCTGGTCCCACATTTGATCGCTCTGTCTCCCGGTGGGGCTGTGATTCAGGGCTGCGGGGTCGGGGAAGGAGCTTTCCACCAGGAAGTAGAGCTTTTACCGCCCTTTCCTAACACACAGGAGGCTCTCCTGGAGTGGTGCGATGGCCAGCCTCGGCTTTGCACTTGCAGAATACTGAACGTCCACTAGGATTCCTACGACTATTTCCTGCACAGCTTCTGCCTTCCTCTCATATAGTTCATTCTTAGTAGTAAGATCAGAGCGATCCATTTACAGCAGAAGTTAGACCATGATACTCTTCTCAAATCCTTATGATGGGCAGAACATTTTTAAAATCAGTTTTATAATTTGCCATTTCCTGTACTGATGTACATTTGGGACAATGTTTTATTCTGTAATTTAAAGAGAATTATCAAATTATTAAGTAACAAAGACATTTACAACAGAAAGCAACATCTCAATGTCCCGCATTTGACTTGGAGTAAAAATCAAAATTGTTTCACTGGTCTCTAACATCAACTCCCCATCACCTCCTGACCCTTCTCTCTGCCACCTTGTGCCTGGCTGACTCTTGCTGGCTGACCTGACCCTGCCACCTCTGGCACCCACTGTCCACTCTCCAAGCGAGCCCTGTTCACTGCCTCTGCCCCTGGGGGGACATTGCTCTCTTATGATTTCCATGGCTGTCTCCTTCCCTTTCTTCTGCCTTTTCTCAGATGTTACCTTCTTTATGCCGTCTGTTCTGACCACCTAACAACACTGCAGCTGGTGTAACCAGACCCCTGTCTCCCTCACTCCCTCCCATATTTCCTTTCTTAGGGTTATGGTTTATGTCTACATGTACCATCAAAGCCTCATGTGATCCACCCAATCGGTGTGTGATCCTCGCTGGTGCCTTAGTCCGCCGATGGGTTTGTAACTGAATGTGAGTTGGGAGGAGAAGCCTGGTGGGAGGAGGTGTGTCACTGGGGTGTGGTCTGGAGAGTCTGTCTCCCTTCCTCTACCCTCCATGGCTCCCACTTCCTGACTGCTGTGCCATGGATTGTTTCTCCTCCGCCAGACCACCCTGCCTTGGAGCTGGCTGACTATGGGCCGAAACCTCTGGAAACTGTGAGCGAAACAAACCTTTCCTCCGTAAGTTGTGAGTGTTGGATATCGTGTCTCAGAGACTGGAAAGCATAACATTCCACTACCAGTTTATAGTTTTCTTTTTAAAAAGAGCACTTATTGCTTAATATACTATAACTTTTTCCTGTCTTAGGTTTTTGCTTATTGCCCATACACCCTCACTACAATAGAAGCTCATAAAATAAGACATATTGTGTCTTGCACTGATGTATCTTAAGAGGCAAAGTGTGCTCAGCTCACATACGATCTCCACAAATAAATGCTGAATGGAATACTTGTTGAAACACTACAGCTAATACGTTATTTTATAGTTGGTTCACTTATCTTCTGCAGTAAATTACAAAATCCATGATACAGTGACTCTCTTAGTCATTTTTTACAGTTGTATTTGTTATGGGACGATTTAAAGACCTTAAAACTCACCTTTCAAAAGCATACAGTGAGTGAGGGTTTTTGCTTTCTTTTGTTTTTATTTTTGTTTCTGTTTCATTTTATTTTATTCTATTTTTTGCAAGTGCTCTACCACTAGGCTACATCCCCAGCCCAACAGTGCTTGTTGACAGATGAATATAGTCAGGTGACTATCACTGTGATCAAGACATAGAATACACACATCGCAACAGGAACGGTGTTCAGTTCGCAGGTAATTCCTTCTTTCTAGCCTCGGTCACTGACAAACACTGTTATGTTTGTGACCTTTGCTTTTGCTTATTTTTTAAAGGTCATATAAAAAGAACCATCTGCTATGCAGTCTTTCAAGTTTGACTTCTTTCACGTCCATAATTATTTTGAGATTTATGCATTTTATTGCATACACCAATTGTTTGTACTTCTTCTTGATGAGGAGCCCCTGTGGTATTGCTGCACCACAATTTGTTTATTCATTCACCAGTTAACATATATCCAACTCTCTCCAGCATTTGGATATTATAAATAAATATGCCGTGGACCTTTGACTAGAGTTGGTTGTGTGGATGCAGGTAGGTTTTATTTCTCTTAGATAATTAGAAGCAGAGTTGCTGAGGCATAACAGTAATCCGTATTGAACTCTACACAAAAGTGTCAAACTGTTTTCAGTGTTACTGTTTATACTGTAAGCAACATACAAGTTCCAGTTACACTACAATCTCACCAGCACTTACTAGTATTAGTCCTTTTAATCTTACCATTTGTAGTGGTGTGAACTGAATCCTTATTGTGATTTTTCATTTTTGCTTCTCTGATGACTAATGATATTACACATTCTTATACACATATATTCCTTTAATTCATATTTATTCTGTTTTTTCTTAAACATTTTTTTTCTTTGCAGTGCTGGAGATTGTATCATGGCCTTGCATGTGCTAGACAAGTGCTCTACCACTGAGCTACATCCTGGAGCCTCGTATCTTCTCTGTAGGGGACCATTTACATGAATCTTTTAAATATTTTTTACTGGCTTGCTTTCTTGTTACTTAGTTGTAATAATTTTAAATGTATTTTTTAATGCAAGTCCTTAATTATCTGACTTTTGTCAGTATTTTTTCCATGTCTATGACCTGTTTTCTCATCTTCTTAATAAGATTTGTTGAAGATACAAAGTTGCTAATATTGTAGCTAAATGTATCAGGAAATGTCTTCTGTTTCCAGTTGGAATTTTTGTAACTGATGCATTCTGAGTTTTGTCAGATGCTTTTCCTCTATCTATCAAAATGGTCTCATACTTTCACTTTTTTAGTATGCTAATATAGTGAGTTAAATTAATTGGCATTTCAATATTAAACCAACCTGATTTCTCAGAATAAGCCCACACTGTGATAGGATTTGACTACTAATAATTTTTCAAAGTACTTTTGTACCTTTATTCATGAAGCATTTTTCTCTGTAGTTTTATTTTGTTGCAGAATATTTTTCTGGTATTTGTAATAGACACATGTTGGTGTAAAAATGAGTTGGCAAGTGCTCCCTTCTTATTTTCTAAAGGAGTTGATCTAAGATTAAAATTTTGGACAGGTTTATAGAATCCCTAAATCTTTGGTAGATTTCATTCTGTGAAGTAATATTGGCCTCTGGTTTTCTTTAGAAAGGTTTTAATCTCTTTAATAGTTCAGAGCTATTATGATTACAATCTTTTCCTTCCTCAGGTTTGTCCGTTTCATCTATCTTTTCACAAAGCGATCATGTATAAACTCTCTGTACGATGGTGACATTAGTTGGACCATTCCATATCTGCTTTTGGGGACTGCTTGATCCTTTGACAATGGACGTACTATTTTGCTGATATTTTGTCTCATAATTTTTGTTGTTTATATTGTCTTGCAATGGTCATGCCTCCCCTCCTATCAGCCCATTAGTGAGGGGAGTTAAAACAACTCCAGTAGTTTTGTTTGGTTAGTTTCTTTTTGTTGTTGCTATATTTTATTGTCTCAAAGACTTCAAATTCTTAGGTAGAGAGCTACTGCTGTGTGCTTAGCACAAGTTCTGGACTTTTGGGGAGGAGTAGGGGAGGGAGGGGGGAAGGAGTGCCGGCCCCGAATGTCCCCACTGTCCTCAGTTCATCCTGCTTAGTGAGCATTGCGTGCTGCCCGTGCCTGGCTTTCTCTGAGCGCTCCTTTGCCTCCCAAGTGGTGGAGAGCCATTGTTTTCGACTTGTTTCAAGGCAATGGGTATAGATGTTGGGGACGAACGACAATGGCTCTTGTTCTTCTGCTGCAGGCTTTGGCTGCTGTGTATGCTTGTGCATTCCCAACCCTTTTCCCTGTGTTAGGTCAGCTCAGCTCTGCCTGTGTCTTTGCAAACTCCCGGCTACAAGCAAGTTTCTTGCTTTTTTCTTTCTACAGCAGAACTTTGCTTTCTGCTAGCACTGGATCTTGAGCGTGAGTGTATTTCCTGAGCTTCCTCCAGGGAGAAATTTTTTCTTAGGTTCAGTGCAGGTTGGGGATGTGAATCTCCTACCTAGCACGTAGCTCGGCTCTTTTCTTGGGATTTGGGGGCAGGAGAGTGCTTTTAGCTGTTTTCAAACATCATGTGACATTTATTTCTAACCTCGCTACCAACATTCATCTGGTGTAAGAGGGTCAGTGCACAGGCTTTACTTTGTAAGTCTAGGGCATTGCTGGGCTCATGCCAACCCCCATGTCACAGGTGATGGTCACAGTTATGCACAAACCCCTGAGAAAGGCTCTCTTATGTGGGGTTAAAGAGTTGGTGAATGTGTGCGGATTCTCCACGTATCTGGAGCTAAGAATTTAGGGATTTGAAATTGACACCCTAACCTATCATTAGTCTTTAAGATGCATTAAAAGTTTACTAGTTTCCTTCTATGATGGTAAAGATGGGTTGTCAATTTGATTGGCTTGGAAGCTGTCCAGAGAATTTGTCAAGCACACTGCTGGGTGTGTCTGGGTGGTCATGGAGGTGTGGCCATGGGATCTGTGTCTGGTCCCTGGCCCCTTCTTCTCTGGCACTGTTCCCCTGATGTGTTTCCTGGTGTCATTATCTAACCATCTTTGCTCTAACACACCCTTCTACCATGTTGTCCATGCCTTGGAGACACCCAGCCATGGACTGAGTCCCCTGAAACCATGAATCAAATAAACCTCTCCTTCATTAAATTGTGGTTGTTGGGTTATTAGGTCTCAGTAACAATATACCTGACCGATGCACTTTCTTCCTTCTATGGCTGGCATTTCTTCTTTCTATTTTCTGCCAAGGTCAAAACAATTTCTAGTTTCCAATTCTCCTTGGGAAAAACTCAGGTTTTGAAATTCTGTCTTCTTGGTGGTTTGAAACTGGGGCTCTCTGAAACACTCATATAAAATTGTGATGTGGTAGATTCAATTTTTCTTTTTAGGTAGAATGGGAGCAACAATCACTTGAGTCTACCTTGCTCAAGCTCAAAAGCAGTGGGAACAATTAACTATTGACTGAAGCTTCCAAAATCATGAGCCAAAATCAATTTTTCCCACCCTTAAGTTGATTTTCTCATATATTTTGCTACAGTAATGGAAACCTGACTGACACAACATTGTATTTTAATTTTGCTCTGGGACCTATTGGTTCCACCCAGGACAATAATAATTTGCTTGCATGTATTTTGCTTTCTTGTCTCATTCACCTTTCTCTCCCTCATTATGAAGGTTTGCACATGGCGTCTTCTCAATACATGGATATTGCATTGAATTAGTGTTTCAAACATAGTGAATAAAGCTTTATAGCAAGCTAAATCTGGTGGTCCCATATAGGATGGACTGGGAGAAGTGAGACCATGGAATTAGGAGAGATGTTTGCAAATATGTTGTGATATTCAGGGAAGAGGCAGTGAGATCCAGGGCAGTGACTGTGTATGGGGTATCTAACGGTGACTCATAAGGAGACCCTGGAGGGAAGATGGCAGATTGTTGTGGGTAACAGTCAGGACAATGATGATTATAGCCACGAGGCCTGCGGCAGGTATTTGTATAGTAGTTTACAGTTCATGTGGATGGTTACAGAGCTTTGCATGCAGATCTGACTCCTGAGAATCAAGGGAAGTGACATGATAAATAATCATAGGCTGAAGTGACAAAATGCATGGCTTTCTTGTATTTTTCTGGGGAAAACTCGTTAGCTTCAAAGTTGGAAAAGATATATTGCACGGAACGTGCCAGCACCTTAGAATTCAGGTTAACGTGGCACCTTAAGAGTTGTTGCACTTCTGTTCTTCTCAGGGGGTGAGAGGATTTATCTGAGAACAGTCTGAGAAATCCTTTACAACAAGTGGCTTGTAATGAATTCCAAACACCAGCGCTATTTTTAGCGGGCGTTTATTTAACTCCATGGATTTTGTTCCTCGCACCTGGGGAGACGCTGGCTTCTGGTTACGTCCGCGGGTTCGAAGTCTGCCGGGAACGTCTTTGTCTTGGGGGCGGTGTCCCGTGTCGCCTGGACTTGGACTCCAGGGAAGCAGAACTAGCCCGTGCTGGGCACAGACGGCCCGGCCCTGCGCGCTGTCTCCTCGCTGGCGGGCCGCGTCTCGCGTGCCCTGGCGGGACCCGCAGGGCGAGGAGACTTGAGGCGTGCGACCCTGACCGGGTGGTTCCCGTGCGGACGGGGCTTGTCGGGTTAGCGCCCGGAGGCTGGTCTCGGAGGCCACAAGGCGGGACGTTGGCCGGCGGCCGCCCGCGCTTCTTTGGGTGGGTGCCCGCGATCGCGACCTCCTGAAGGTGACTTGGGTGTGCGGGGTTCTCCACTGAAAGGACGGCTGCATCCCCTTCGACTCAGGCGGCGTGACCTTCAGGAAAGGGGACACAGGCGAAGGGCAGCGTGTTTCCAGAGCGCAGATGCAGGCTGACGGCAGCGGCCCCGGAGGACCGCAGAGCCTGCAGAGAGCTTCGTGGCGGCCTGCCGCGATCCCGGGACCTTTAAACGCGCGCCCTTAGCAGGCCTTAATTCGATTACCGTAGTTTGCGCACCAAAATGGAATCTGAGTCCAATCTCGTCCACATCTTTATTGCGGTGTTTTTGTTTCTGATAACCGTGACCCCAGGGGTTACCACAAATGGAGTTTCATACTTGGAGAAAATGAATAATAGAAAATACTGAGCAAAGAATGGAAGACATACCAGCAACAGTGAAATTGAGTCCTACAATACAAAGAGAAGAGAAATTAAAGAACCATCTAAAAATAAACAACAATGAAATCTGTTTCCAAGGCTGACGCTGTACTGATTTTTCCAACAGCTGCACTGCAGAATTGTGGAAAATCACACGCACAAGTCGGGGATAGCTCCAGATAAGTATCAGACAAAGCTGCAGCCCGTTCACTAAATGACTATGTTAACAATCTTCATTCCAGGGCTGAAATGACATGATTTACACAATGACTTTTATTTAGAAATGATTTTATTAGAACGTTCACATTAATTACAATCTCTATTATACATTAAATGAGTCAGGAACTTTTAATGTAAATATACTAGAAATTACTGTTGTAGGGAATAAATCAAGAGACTAACATTTATTGCATTCTACATCCCGCTACCCATTATGTTAATTAAATATTTTGTTTCAGTTTCACAGAAATCGAAGAGATGGCATTCTTGACAGTTCCGGAGATGAAGAAACTAACATATGGACAGGTTGAGAAACTGCTCAAAATTTTTTTCAAATTGTAAGGATGTACTGCTAAATATAGAAGAAATAATGGAATTTAGAACATGACCACTTTATAACCATAATTGTAAAAATTAATTCAGGCAAGAATAGTTAATAGATTCTGGGGCTAGGAAATTTTAATAAGAAGCACGTATTTTTATAGTTTCAAAGTATCTTTCCATAATTACTTAAAAAAAAGAATATTAGTGACTATGCAGTGCAGAAAACAGACTATAGTTAACAAATAATCAGAATTAAGATTGCCAGTAAGGGGCCAGGTGAATCCTCCCTCTCTGGATGTGGTCCCTAAAAAGGACATAGCATCACGTTGTATTATTCAAGCCAAGATGCATGATCCAAATCTAATCATGAAGAGAAATCAGAAAGTATGAGTTGAAGGAGACCCTGTGAGGTAATTTGCTATGTTCTTCAAAAGTGTTGATGTCAGGAAAGACAAAGGGAAGGAAGGCAAATGAGGAAGATGTTTCTAAAGCTCAAAGGGAGCAAACGTACCCAGGAACACATCGCCGAGAAGGTGAGAGGGGAGGGGCTGGAATCGCCTGACCTGCTTTCCTGTGGGAACCTGGTAAGGTTATGCCAGGCAGAAAACTGTGAAACCTGAGGCTGAGAAAGCACAAAAAGCAAACCAAAGACTAATTTCTCTCATGATTATAGATGCAAAAGTCCTAACAGAACAGTGCAGTGGCAAACTCAGCATGAGTAAATGAATGCCACATTAAGGTCAAGGCGCTTTGTCCTTAGAAAGAAGCAGCTGGTCACTATCAGAAATTCCTGACTTCATTCACCAATAAATCAAGGAAGCATTTAATGTAATTATTTTAATGGTGCCAAATAGATCTGATAACATTTACTCATGGTAAATCACATTCCAAGATGAAGACGTGACGCATTCCCATCAAAAACAGAACCTCAGCCTTACATTTGACAGGGGATCAATGGTGCACTTCAGCACATGGCCACAAGGGAAAAGGCTAAAAACAGCTAATAAGCGTGCATGAAATAAGATGGAAGGAACAAAGCATATCAGTCATTATATTAAATGTGATTATATAAAATTCTTTCATTAAAGATACCAATGCACAACACTCAGATGCATAGACTTGAATATTGATTATTGATTATTCACTGGTATAAAAGACAAGATTTTTATGAAAGGTTACACTGTGCGTGTGTTCTTCTGTTTAGAAGCATGTACTCTTATAGATCCGCCAAATGAGTTTTAAATTATGGGGCACATTATCATCGTTATTTTTGTTATTAAGATTGTTACCCAAACAGGAATATGACCTCAGAACATCACAGAAATGCTAATGTATCTTGTTAAAGAGGTAAGTTATGAATGATATAACGTGTGATCCTCAAGAAAAGACTTATATTGAATTAGAAAATAATTCCTAAAACACATATTCCTGCTGGTTTGGCAGAATTCCTTAGTAATATGTGGAGATATATACATAAATAATTTATACCATATTCTTGCACCAAAGGATGCTTGTGGAAACCTATAAAGGTAGGTGGTTTTGACAATACATAAATGAATAAACTGGAAGACTGTTTGGCATGAGGGAAGACCAGGAAAAGCTTAAAAAAAAAAAAAAACCCTGCTAAATTGAGTGGATTTTACCACCAAAATCTCCAAAGCAACAATGACAACAATAAAAATTAAAACAAAGCATATATTTACAAAATACAAGAATTTAACCATTCTTTATAAATACTCTGTGACATCCAGTCTCTTGTATACCTGACTGACTCATTTCTGACACAGGTTGTGTCTCCCCTCTTGTATTAGTGACCTTTCTAGAGCCAGAAGTTTGCAAGAGAGCAGATTTAACACAGGACATTTGCAAGTTACAACATTCACTCATAAGCCAAATGCGGGAAGAGTGCCGAATGTCCATTCAAGCACCAGAGACCTGAAAGGTCCAATCAAGGGCTGGGAGTCCACAGCGCTCTCCCATGTACATCTGTGTCTGCACTAAATGGCTGAAGAATCTTTCCTGGAACCAGGATATGCTGCTCGCAGCAGAGATGAAGACCAGAGCTCCCCCGAAGCAACAGCAGCCGTCTTCGATGAAGGCAAGGCCCCGAGCTCCTTCTGCGAGGAGACAGTCAAATTCCTTTCTGGAGAACCAGCCATAGCGGAGCTTCTGGGAAACAGCTGGCAACTATCTTCTGTTCCCGTTCTCCTTCGTGTCGTGTCAGCAACAATCCTCAGGTGGATCTTCTATACCCCAAAATACACCAACTCAGTCCAGCTGGGCGTTTCTGCTCAAACTGACCCTGTCAGTCCACCACACTCCTCTCTGACTATTCCTTTTCACTGGGACTCTTCACAGCCCCAGACTGTTTCTGAGCGCTCCTCTTTCTAACGCCTGCTTCTTTCCCTGGACTGTAGATTGAGAGGAGCACACTTAGTCCTCACACAGCTGTCCCAGAAGCTGGTGGAGAGCTCAGCATGGAGTAGTGTCCGGTCTGCCTTTGCTAGGGGATGAGCAAATAAATACATGAAGGAGTTGGGTCAGTACATCAAATTGTCAGTATATCTCATCAATGAATGTCATTTCTCCGCAGACAGTTCTCACCTCCTCCTTATTCTCTCTTAGTTTAACAGGTCCAGGCGAAGGATTGTGTACAGTTGTCCCTTCATTAGGATGGACCAGAATCACAGTGGTGGCAGGATGTCTTTTACAAAGGCCCCGGATTGGTGCTGGGCGCGGGCGCCAGGAGAGGGCTTCCCGCCGATGCCAGCGCCCTCAGATCCAACTGCCGCTGGGCCCGGCTTCTCCCCACAGAGCGCCGGGGCCATGTCCTGGGTCTGCGTTTGAACTTCTGAGGGCTCCATGTCTAGTCTGCACCCCTTGGGGACGGTGTCCTACGGCTGTCTCTTTGCTGGTGCAACGTGAGGGTGACATATGAAGCTCTGAATTGAAGTTGTTTTTAATGTTCTGAATCTCGATCTTAAATATTCAGTCCCTTCCAGAAACTGCGCCTGGTTAAACACTCTCTGGAAGTATGGCAGACACGGCAGCGGATCCCTTCTCCAACTCTGCCTGCCAGGTGGAAGAAGTCACTTGGGTTCCCAATGGCCGCGGGCTTCCCTTGTGTCTGCATAGACGTTCCCTTCTCCAGGAGCTGGGCGGGCTTCCAGACTGCCTTGTTCTTGTCTCTGCATTGTGGTCCGTTTCTCCTACTTTTCTGTAGGTTCTAACTTTCTGCTACTTCACTCCCAATTCCTGGAGATCCACTCCTTTTTTCTTTCTTTTGCCTAGTTTTCATTTCCCATGTGTCTGACTTTTGTGTCCCACAAGAGGCTTTATTTTGCTGGTGATCACTACTCTGCCATTTTGGTTCCTTGACTTCACTTTTAAAAGATCAGATATTCCAGGTCAACAAACAACAACAAAACCCCCAAACCTTTGTTTTCTTTAGTCTTTTGTATACTGATCTTTTTTCAAGCTTATTTAAGAGGAAACAGATTTCTGCTAGTCCAGGAAATAGGAAAGTAAACATTACCTACAGTAAATGTATATATAACTTTTATATACAAAAGTAAATGATTATATGCATCATTTTTCCGTTGCTCATGTTAAATACAATGCCTATGTGCTTACTGATCTACATATAAACAATTCCTGGTTTCCTTTGCTACTGAGGACCAAGGTATTGAACAGACTGCACATCATATTCCATGGCCCAACCCCAAAGGTGTTTTCAGGTCACCGAGGTTACATGGATGTGTCTTGTAATGAATCTGGAAGACTCCGAGAAGACAAAGGTATGAAATGATGTCTTTTGTGCCTTTTAATAGTGTGGCCACAAATGATCATTCTTCTGCTCAGTCAAAATGCTGTATAACTGCTAGAGATAGTCATATATCTGCAGCCACAGATTTGCTCTCTTTTAGAGCAAAAATACACATTAAGCTTCCTTTGAACAAGCTCTCTTATTCTTTAACTCTAATAGTAATGAAACAAACAGTTAGCATTGAGAACTGACTTGGAAACGGTATTATAAGAATATTGCTCATTAGCCAAGGAGCTGGAGATTAATGGAGTTTTTCAACTCCCCAAGCTTTATAACCAAATTCTGCTCAAAAGCTAGTTTTACTGGTAGGAATACATAATGAGAAACACATTGTACCTAATAAAAAAGTTATAATTGTCTATATTTTTGTTTAATATGTTTAGGAAAATTAGAAAAAGTGCTGAAATTCACTACCTCTGAGCCATGCTCTATAACAAAGCATTCAGTTACATATGAATAGTTTATATCCAAGAACTTCTGTAAATTATCTGCTACATTCAGTAGCAAAATGTCTTCTTTTTGGGGGTTTTCTCTTAAACAGCCTCATATGCTAAAAACTTGAAAATAATTTTGAAGAGAAACATTATGGAAAAGTACTGTTTAAGTGCTTTTTCCCTGCCATGTCTCTCTTTCTTCTTCTGTCTCTGTCATCTGTTTGTCTTTCTGTCTCAGCCTCAATCACACAGTGAGTTAATAAAAGAGAAAGTCCAGTTTGAATTTTCCAATAAAATTAAGTTCATTTCTCTCATTTTCATTACAAATACTACCTGGCCATCAGTCTTACGATGGGCCACTCTCAGAAAGCGGGATGAACACTAGTGGATTGTCGGATCCAGATCTTAGAAATTAGAGAATAATTTCTACAGATCGCTGGGCCTAACGCCTCATTTTAGAGGCTGTCAAAGATACAATCACTTATCTAAGACTGCTGAACACTTTAAAGGTGAAACTAAAGCCTGTGATCCTGAGGCCAAAGCCTCTTTTACTGAACTTACCTGTTTGTGTTACCAGTGCTTGAAAACTTTTTCCAAATTTTCCTTCCACGCAGAGGAAGAGGGTGAGGCATTATTATAAGTGGAAGGAGGTGCTCTGTGATACTGGGTTTAACTGTTTTAGGCACAGCCATCCATGAAGGCAAATGAGGAACTAACAGTTCCACATCAGACACCATTTTAAAAATGCTGTCACAGTACCAGCCTGTAGTTGCTTTAAACTAAGTTGTTCACATTCTTTAACAATTTCAATGATTTGACCAACATAGCCTGACAAATCAGCGCAGAAATCTTGACATAGCCTAAATCAAATTATACCATTATACTATTCTTGACTTCAGATTTCTAACTTGTTCCTAAGTCCTTAATAGCAAGATTTTTAAAACAAAGTACATAATTCCAAGCAGACAGGTGCTGAGTGTTTTAAAATATTAGAAATACAAATAGAAAAATTTCAATTATTTGAATAAAGATCAGTTAGCAACAACAGAATCTTGATCTGCAGTCGAGTTTTCATTTGCTTTCTTGTGGAGAGTGCTGTGTGGTTCTTTACTTCCGTTTCCTGTCAATGGATCACAGTAGCAGGTGAAGACTTTCAAAGACTGGCTCATTCGGCGTGCGGATTCCACGTCACGGCGCTCGCCATCATGGCTCTGCTCTGAGTCCCTCAGTGAATGGAGACAGGACTTCCTCGTTTTTGGTACTTCGTGCACAGGTAAGCACAGTGTTTTCCTGAAGACTTCAGCACTGCGGCTCGTGTTCTTTTTCCAACTGCAAAGTAGAAAACAGACATTTATTACAAACTTGGTGGCTAGTCTTCTGCACTGCTTATTCTGTCTTTCTCTTGAACTTTTCGAGAAGGAACAAACTAGCCTTTAGGAAATTCTGATATCTTATTTTCAAAATAAAAAGGCGTACTTTAAAGATACACATTATCATTAGTGCTTGGTCAGTCGTGAGACTCAAATGGTAAAATCTCTATCCGTTTATAAGTCAAAGAGTTAGTGACAGCCAGGCGCTGGGGGTCTGCAGAGGCGAGAACAGCTACGGTAGTCTAGGGACGGGGTGCATGCCCCGCAAACTCTGACAAGAAATCGACTTTTCTTCATAGTTGATAAGGTCAATTCTGATCCACAATAAATAAAGCATTTAATCTCATAATTTAAATTCACAAGATATATGAATGTATTGTCCTAGAAAAGAAAAATAGAGCCAAGTGTACATATTTCTCATTTTGCTGTAGTTTTATTTATGTATTTATTTATTTGGTGCTGGGGATTGAACTCAGGCCCTTGTGCTTGCAAGGCAGGCACTTTAACCACTGAGCTAAATCCTCAGCCTTATTTAGTTATTTTTAATTTTGATGTTTCTCGGACCAAAAAAGGAAGAGCTCTCATTATAAGTACTAAGAAGATGCCCTTGAAGCAATTTTAATCATCAGAAAGCTTCTTTTTTTCTTAAATTTTTTTATTATTTTTACCAAGAACATGTATTGGCACATTGTATACATAATGATCATAATCAACATGGTTATTTTGTACCTGTACATGATACATCTTGGTTTTCCCCCCTCTTCCCCCCTTCCCCTCCCCTCCCTTCCATTCACCCACCCCTCCCTATTTGCAACAAGTGTAGCTACACGTTACCATTTTTTCCCCTTTCATCTTACTTTCCTTTTAACCGTCTTCTTTATCCCCCTTTTTCCTATCTAGTTCTCTCTTTTGAATACTATTTCTCTTTTTTTTTAAAACAAAATATCTATTCTACCCCTTTGTCCTTATTTACACTTATGGTTTCTCATATCAGAGAAACAATTTGATGTGTACTAATAAGTGTCTGATTTATTTCACTTAATAGTATATTCTCCAGGAACATCCATTTACATACAAATGACTCTAGTTTATCCTTTTT
>PVJO010023447.1:0-26106 GCA_004026905.1 Hystrix cristata | reverse complement strand
TAGTACACATCGAATTGTTTCTCTGATATGAGAAACCATAAGTGTAAATAAGGACAAAGGGGTAGAATAGATATTTTGTTTAAAAAAGAAAAAAGAGAGATAGTATTCCAAAGAGAGAACTAGATAGGGAAAAGGGGGATAAAGAAGAAGGTTAAAAGAAAAGTAAGATGAAAGGGGAAAAAATGGTAAAGTGTAGCTACACTTGTTGCAAATAGGTAGGGGTGGGTGAATGGAAGGGAGGGGAGGGGAAGGGGGGACAAGGGGGAAACCAAGATGTATCATGTACAGGTACAAAATAACCATGTTGATTATGAACATTATGTATACAATGTACCAATACATGTTCTTGGTAAAAATAATAAAAAAAAATTAAAAAAAAATCTAATCTTGTAAAAGTCTTAAAACTCTTCTCAGTTATTTTGGAACAACTATAAAGAGAAGAGATAACCCATAAGAATGAGGTCAGGACGTGGTGGAAGGATACCAGTTCTCCTTCCTCAAACACAGTCAGAAACCCCCAAGGAAGGGAAAGTATTACATTTAGAAATGTGCTGGTACAGTGGTCTCCATGGAACCAGGAGGGACAGGTCCCAAGACTGCCAGTAGGTTCGTGAAACCACAGACAGTACTGAATCTGAATTTCTTTTTCGTTTTTCATAATTTCACAGAATATTCCTTCTTACCATATGCTGTAGTTTAAATAAATTTCATGTGTTAGAAAATTAATCCCTAGACTCTTATGTTAGCTGAATTTGGGAGGTGCTTTGGTCAGAGTGCTGTGCCTTTAGGGCCAGGTTAATCCATTCATGGCTTAATGGGTTAGTAGTAGGTTATTGAGGGAGTGCTTTTTTTTTTTTTTTTTTTTAAGTCAACTACATTTGGCCAGCTTTCTCCGTTTTGCCATGTCATGCCCTGTACCAATTTGGTGTTTGATGCTCTGTAGAGAGTTTCTATTAGTAAAAGAGTGCTTATCATTTACGGCCCTTGTACCTTGATCTTTGAGCCTCCAGAACTGTAAGAAATAAATTTCTTTTCTTTATAGATTACTCTGCATCAGGATTCTGTTACTTTTACGTCCGGAGGTAGACTGTGACCTGCTGTCCTGCTAGAAAATATATTTCCCGGCGATCATAAACCCAGCTACAGTAAAGAATTAAAGAAACCGAGTTTAAATTAAGAGAAGACAATTTATTTAGAGGACAATTTATTTAAAAGTGGTGAAAAGGGGGAAAAGGTGATGTTAGATAGCTACTGGTCGAGTAGGGAGCATTGGAAAGTGAAATACTCGAAATACTCGTGGACCCTTTGTTGTAGCCCCTTTTTATTGAGGTTTTTCTCCTTGGGTCAGCCCTTTGGGAGACTTAAGAATCAAAAAGGAGAGTTTGTTTTCTTTATGTTAATCAGATTACTAACTATTTGTTTATAGCTGTCTGGCTTTCTAAGTCTAATGAGACCTTAACCCTATCTTTTCCCTACCTATGGGGACCCCTGTCCCTACATTACTATAAGAGAAAATAGACTGAAGCTGTAGAATTTAGCACGTTAGTGCTTTTTTTCTTACTAAGTTGAACTTGTACATTTTCCTTTTAAAAGAAGCACCCTGTGACTTCTTTGTCACCTCTGAATTGCCAGTGTTACTATGTTTTTACTATGAGGTCGTTCTTAAGTATATTAGAATTAAGTGAATAGAACTACTGTGATGCTGTAGCAGCTGATCTGATAACTGAGACAGCTGCTAGGTGAGGCATGGATGGGAATCAAAAACAGTGTGGGCATACTGCGCAAAATGACGATTCCTATGGCCATCGTCAGGGACTGAACAGGATCGCTAGAAATGTTGTCACGCAGTGCACAATGACATGCAATTTAAAACATGAACTGTTTCTTTCTCCATTTAATTTTCCATTTAATAGTTTCAGACCATGGTTGACTATGGGTAACTAAAACCATTGAAAATAAAACTATGGATAGGGGGAGAATACTGTGCTATCAAATTTTTTTTTGTTTGTTTTCCTTTTTTTTTAACCAAGAACATGTATTGGTACATTGTGTACATAATGATCAGATTATTTTGTACCTGTACATCTGAGGAAGAGGACGGAAAACCAATATCAAATTGTTTATTTAAGTATGTAGATTAAAACTTGTTACAATTCTAATCATTCTGCAGCATTCTAAAACTAAAGGTTTCAAGGTAGTGGTGAGTGGATGAAAAGCAAGAAAACCATGATCTCAAGGAGGTAATACCAATGTACCAATTTTTTTTTTAAATTTTCATTTATTTTGATGCTGGGGATTGAACTCAGGGCCTTGTGCTTGCTAATAAGCAAGCACTCTAACCACTGAGCTCAATCCCCAGCCCCCAATGTACCTACTTTAACAGAAGCAAAACCATCCATGGAAGGAACCTCAGAGCCGCCCTTTAGAACTGGTGTCTAGAGTAGATGTCTTGTTACAGTAGGGAAGGCAAAGAGGCCCCATGAGCTCCTGTATGTTCTTGGTCATATGGGTGAAAATTTAACTTCAGGTGTCCTTTAGGCAAATCACCCCGCTCACACAAATAAAGACAAAAGAAAAGAAAAGGAAAACAATATGTATTGTCTTCTTCCGAGAATAGCTTCTGCCTGACAACACTGCTAACCCAGTGCCTGGCAGCATGATTCACACGTAGTGCCCCCCAAAATGTTTGACAACTCTAACTTTTCCTGATAATATGGGGTTGTGACATTATCAACATCATTCATTCTCTTTGAAGATATTTTTGTTCATGCCTCACATTTGCTAGGAAGAGGCTAAAACCGTAGTCAGCATGCGGTGAAAGGAAGAGGATGAATCCAGGACCTAGACCTGGAGAAATCCTAAATAGGAAAAGTCCTCCAGTTTTTAAGCACAAATCTTTTTCCTGGACCTCAGCTTTTCTGTTCATTTGAGAAACAGTGCACTTGTTCACTACGCTAAGAAAAAAAAAAGCAGTAATTATTCATGTACATAATGAGAATTGTGTCTGCTTCCAAGTCATGGTATATGAAATAATGCAATACTTTGGATGTTGAATGCCTCTAAAAAGCCCATGTGTTAAAGGCTTGTTCTCTAGGATTGCACTATTAAAAGTGGTGGAACTTCTGGAAGTGGAGCCTTGTGGGAAGGCCTTAGCTCACAGGGGCCTGACTTGAAAGGTGATTTGGGGATGCCGCCCTCGCCAGAGGCCCAAAGCAGTGAGACTGTCTGATCTTAGACCAGGGACTCTAGAACCACAATCAAAAATAAACCTTTTCCTTTTACAGTCAGTTGCCTTGGATATTTTGTTATATAAATGACTAGTATAAAGGAAAACCTAAATATGAAAATATAAGCAGATGTATTTTTTGAGTAACAGCTATTTGGACTTTCCTTCTGAGACCCTGAAAAACAGAGTTAAAGCGTACAGAGGGCACATATGTATAAAGTTTTGGAAATCTTGTCGAATTTCTGAGTTACCACCCTGAAGCTTCTCAATTACTGTTCATTTTTTATTGTTTTAAGTAACTTCACGGTAAAACCTGGCAAGTGATTTTTCCCATATATGTGGTTCAGATATTTATTATTAAAAATATTCTACATAATGTGGGATATTCAATAATTATATTACTAATGTTAATTTTGCAATTACTTATTATATAGCAAATTTCTCCATAAATTAACTTTTTCATGCCCCAAATAAATATAGGCTTAGTGTAGAATATAATGTGAATGTCTAAGTCATTGAGAATAAGATATTCTTGGTTGTTGATAGAACATGTTCTCCATATGGAAAACAATCTTTCTCAGGTAGAAATTGATATTACTTCTGCAGTGGAATGGGTAGTTCTTTTCCATGAGTTGCCGGGTCATCTTAGCTTTTTTACCTCATTGATTTGCTTTAGGGCTTATTAAAATGAAAATAAGAGAAGGACAAAATTAGCTTTTATTATGTTCCTAGTAGCTTTACCAGTTTGAGTACTGGCTTCAGACTCTGACAAGAATGGGAATGTGTGGTACTGGATTCTCAGTTTCACAAATCTCAGACTCGAGTGTTGTGATTTTGCTGTTTATGCTGCTATAGATTTCATAAAATCATTAAAGAAGACTGGAATATATTTTAAGTGTATTTTGTAGTTTTTTTGTTCATTTAAAACTTGAATAAACAAAGAATTTGGTATTATCGTCTTGCCTTTTTTTCTTACTGAGGGTTTTCTTGAGCCCTCTTTTGGAGTCTGTGCTGTATGTCTGGAATAAACAATTTCCTAGTACTGCTGTAACAAATTTCCACAAACTAGGTGGATAAAAACTAGAAATTCATTCTCTCACACTGCAGAAATACAGGGTCTAAGTCGAGGTGTTGGCAGGATTAGTTCTTCTAACAGACTCAAGGAACATCTATCCCGTGCTTCTCTCCTAGCCTCGGGTGGTTGCCAGTAACCTTTGGCATCGCTGGTTTATAGCTACTTTACTCTGCTTCTGGGCATTGCCTTCTTTCCTATGTACCTTCTCTTCTTTTTACAGGGACGCCAATCGTTGGACTTAAGGCTCACCGTAATACAGCCTGATCTTATTTTTT
The DNA here is from genome assembly GCA_004026905.1 of Hystrix cristata. NCBI lineage: Eukaryota > Metazoa > Chordata > Mammalia > Rodentia > Hystricidae > Hystrix > Hystrix cristata. The sequence continues at coordinate 21,530 of PVJO010023447.1, read as the reverse complement.
TTTTTTTTTTACCAAGAACATGTATTGGTACATTGTATACATAATGATCCTAATCAACGTGGTTATTTTGTATCTGTACATGACATATCTTGGTTTTCCCCCTCTTCCCCTCCCCTCCCTTCCATTCACCCATCCCTCTCTATTTGCAGCAAGTTTATTTACATTTTTCAATTTTTTCTCCTTTCATCTTACTTTTCTTTTAACCTTCCTTGTTTATCTCCCCTTTCCTTACCTAGTTCTCCTCTCTTTTGAATACTATCTTTTTTTTTTAACATAATATCTATTATACCCTTTTGTCCTTATTTACACTTATGGTTTCTCATAGCAGAGAAACAGTTCGATGTGTACTGATAAGTGTCTGATTTATTTCACTTAATAGTATGTTCTCAAGGAACATCCATTTACATACAAAGGACTCTAGTTTATCCTACTTTATGGCAGAGTAGTACTCCATTGTGTAGAAAAACCACATCTTCTTTAGCCATTCATTAGTTGTTGGGCATTTATGTTGTTTCCAAGACTTAGCTATTACAAATTGTGCAGCTATGAACATGGTTGTGCATATATCACTGTGATATGATGATTTTAATTCTTCTGGGAAGATACCAAGCAAAGGAATAGCCGGGTCAAATGGAACCTCTAATTGTAGTTTTTGGAGGAATCTCCACACTGATTTCCACAGTGGTTGGACCAGTCTATATTCCCACCAACAATGGAGGAGGGTTCCTTTTCTCCTGCAACCCTGCCAGCACTTGTTATACCTGTGCCCCCCACAGAGTGGTGGCCATCAGAGAAATCTCACTATATGTGTTTGTATAGATAATATGTGTACATACTAGTTTTGTTTCTCCTTTTATTTTCTTTTTCTCTTATTCATCCTGTTACCTGTCTGATGCATTTTCTTGTCTACATATTCTTTTTCTTGTTGTTTTGGTTTTAACTTTTATTGACTCCTGCCTGGCTCGTATCTCTCCTTCCTCATCCAAATGCTGTGATTTTTCCTTTTCTTTTCATTTTCTCTCTCCTTTTCATTTTTTATATGAGTAAATGTTGTCTAGATTCTACATGGTTTGACCCACTACTCTCACCTTTCACTCTTCCTAAACTGTCTACTCAAGTTTCCCAAAGTATAAGTAACATCCTGTTTTAAATTTTACATCTATTAGAACTTTCTGCATTACCTCTATACCTTTTCCTATCCCTCATTATCCCTGCTACAAGCAGGGAAAAAACCACCCTACTAACAGGATACCCACTACATACAAATTCCTGGTTTATATTGGATTCTGCTTTATAATGGTGTTGACTTTCCTCTTATGGTTAAAGATACAAAGCCTGATCTTATTTTAACTACAGTAATTACACCTGCAAATACCTTATTTCCAAATAAGGCCATATTAGGGGGTTCCAGGGACAGGCAAATTTTGAGGGGCACTATTCATCCTATTATACCACATATTTAATTCTTTTTCAGTGTTCAAACAAAACTCTCAAATGAGCTTTCTCTGGAATATACTTCTCATTGCTTCTGAAACAATCTGGCATGTAAGAATTCTGTGCCATTCTTTTAGTACAGGCCCCTTTCTCTGCAATTCTATAGCATCTATATACAAATCTATCTTACCAGTTACCAGTGGAAAACAAAATCATTTCTGTACCTTCTTTTGCCTCATGAATACAAGCTTTTGAGAAGAGAGAGCACATGTTGGCCTATTAAAATCTCAGACATCATCAAATACATAGCATATAAAAGACAAAATGTTGACAATGTTCATTTATCCATTTATTTAGTTATCAAATACTTACTGAATGCCTAGTGTGTGTCAGCATAACCAGTACAACAGATGAGAAAACTTATTAATCTCCCCTTTTTGGATAGTAATCTTAACTATTTAAATATTGATTCAGCTATTTTCAGGAAATATGCTTATGCACACAGTATAGTATGCAATTTAACAGGGGCCATAGAACCCAGAGATCTGTGCATTTTGGCTGCATATCCATGGCATTTGTCCTGTATAAACTAGTTATGTTGCTCCCAGTATTATAAGCCTGCTCATAATAATTTATCATGTTTGTTTTATCAGTTGGATTGCTGTGGCCACAGTTAATAGAAACATCTACTAATAATGTATTAGGCAAGTATAATTTTATTAGTTTTATTTTTTCCACTTTAATTTTAGATGTTGGGGGTAGATAGAATTTACTCAGTCTCTCAATGACTTCAGCCAGATTTAAACATCTGCCGTCCCATCCTTAGTCAGGTTATTGACCTTGGCAGCAAAGTTTCATTCAAAGAAGGAAATAGTGGTTGAGTAGGAAAGGAAAAGCTGTGTCCACTTTTACTTCCCTTTAGAGAATAAATTTATTTCTCATGGACAGAGACTTCCTGTCTAATTAGCCAAAATAGAATAACATGGAAGCTCCAGGGTGCAAGCAATGATGGGAGGTGTGTACTGTTTATGAATAGATTAGATCTATTTATTAGATCCATAATACAAAAATCTGATTTCTTAAAAATAGAAACCACTATTTCCTGTTTTCTCATCCTGAGAGAGCAGCACACAACATTTTGTACTGTCTTAATTTAAGAGCTGATAGCATACAGATAACTATAGAAATGTACTTTTCACTTATCTAAAAGCTGTCCCTGTCGTATAATATAGACCCAGGTAAACAGTGGTGAAAGAGGACTGGCAAGATTGGCGCTATTAGATTAGAATCTGAACAATAATTATTAGCATTTCGAAGTATCCTTCAAGGAAACACTGCACATATATGGTCCTGGGTGCCATTCTTCTCACTGGCATTCTTTATTATCTTTTCCGATAGCTGCATTTTAATTTCCCATTATGGAACTGTCCCATTTTTGCCTATTCACTAGACATGATTTGAAGCATGAACCCACCCTCTTATTCCAGGAATTGTCAAGTGAGCCACATCTGGCCAGTTAACAAATTCTACCTCTCAGCCATGAGTATTTGGCTCTGATGTGCATACATATTTGGAAAACAAAATATAAATCTGAAAGTTTTACTGCAAGCACCAGGAAACAGATACTATCTTCATGCTAAGATTCTAAATTGATAAAACACATAAGATTAAATGACAACTTAGCAATTACTGTAGTGAAGAAGTACAAGCAGAAGACAAGTCCCTAATTTTTGCATATCAGTCATATAATAGGCAATAAATGAAGTATTTTGAATAGAGTATCTTGTGTAATCACCACAGGAATCCTATAAACACTTGCTCCCATTTTCAGGTGAGGTTTAAGATAGTAAGCAATTTATACAAGATTATACAGTGCCAAAGGAGAAGTTGGAATTATGTCTGTGAGCTATGGAGATGGTTATGTATACTATCTTTTTCCATTCTGAGTACTGATACTTTTTTGATACTAATTTATGCACATGATACAGTTATCACATCATATTAGATAGAATGGTGAAGTGTTTCTTTGTCCTGTTTTATCAGCTGGATCAATCCTTATAGGGTGTTTGCTACGGTGTGAATTTTGAATGTTCCCAAATGGAGCATTAGTAAAGGATCAGTCCTCGAGGTGGTGATGTGGGAGGTGGTGGGACTTTTAAGTGGTGGGGCCTAGTGAAAGGCCTTTAGGTCACCAGGGGCGTGTACTGGCTGGTATGTGTGGGACCCCATCGTTCCACCTCTCTTTGCTTCCTGACCATGATGTAGACCAATAAGACACAGGGCCAGTCTGTTGCAGAATGGAACCTCCAAAACTGGAGGCACAACTAAACGTTTTCCCTTTGTAAATTTATTTTCTCAGATAATTTGTTATCATGATGGAGTATGTTTGTGACCATGATTAATGAGTGATTGGTAAATCTCTCTTCCTGTGGTTGGCTTTGTCACCCAGACATTGCTGGTCATTGTCCCCGTAGGAAAATTGTGTGGGACACATGTGATACCACATCTGAGTTGGTGTAATTACTGCCTACCCAGTGGCTTAGGACAGTAACGAGAATCCCTTGATCTCTTTCCTCCTTTTCTCTGCTTGCTCACATGCATGAGAAAGTTATGTCTCCTTTAAATCTAAACTATATCTTGAGTTTCTTTCTTTCCATATCTTCTGCTGCCACTCTGTTCAAATCACTGCTGCACCAAACTCTTTCTTACCATTGATGGTCGCATCAGTGTTTGTGTGATCTTTATAAAAAATGGAAACCAGGAAGTGAATGGCTCTCCAGACCATAATACTAGTTAAAAAATCAGACATCGAAGGCTAAATACTGCATGGTTTCTATATGAGAAACTCAAAATATAAAGTAAAGAGCAGAATAAAAGAGATATGTCAAGAAACATGGAGGTAGACTCTGCAGAGATGGGAAGGGGATTTGGGGAGGAAGACAGGGTGGGGGGAGGAAGGGGAAACAAGAGTGAGGTGTGATATATACATATGTCAGTCTTCCAAGGTCAGTGTAATCACTATGTATCACAGATTATAGTAATAAAAATTTTATAAATATAAAGCAGTATTTATCACTTATTTGTTAAAAATGCTTCAAATGGCTTCCTTCCAAATAAATTCTTACTATTGGTCTATAAGGCTAATATCTTCCCTTTATCCCTAAGTTTTCCTCCCTCCTATACTCTAGCAAACCACAGGCTTTTACTCTTTCATACATATGTGTATCTAAAACTTTTTACACATATTTATTATATCTTAATATATACTAATTATATATTAAATAGTAATTAAATTATATATTAAATTCTTTCTACGTTTCTTATATATAGTTAACTTCTTAACAAGCCAAGGTTGCTTCTGCTTCAGAGATTTTACATTTATCATTCCCTCTTCTTAGTTTATTACTACTGTGTCTTTGCACATCTAATATCTACTCATCACTTAGCCATCATTTCAGTCATCACCCCTGGTGAGTGCTTTTCTGAGCACCCTTTCTAAAGTAGCCCTTATATTATTCACTTTCCTCATATTAGTTTGTGAAGTTGATCATTATTAAATATTTATGTATTTGTTTACATTCATCTTGTTGTCCTTCTGTCTAACTTAAACTGTAGATCTTAAGTCTCATGAGGGAACCATCTCTGTCTTGGTTTAGAGCAGTACCTGGCATATATTATGTGCTCAGTAATTGGTATTCAATGAATGAAGCAGAGTTGGAATGAAAATTAGTAAGAATCAGCATAAAATACCGACTTAAGTCCATTCCCCAATATTCATTTGCTTCTTTTGCTTTTATATTGATTGTGCTTCAGGTACAATTGAGAAACCATGTTTCTGAGGGGCTTTGAAGTTTTGTTGAATTGTGACTAGATGAAGATACTATACTAACTTGCTATCATCCTATTTCCTTGTACCCAGATATTCACTATGAAAATGAGGCAAGAAGGCTATTATTTGAAAATTAAAGTTTTCCAGTAAAGATTAGCGTGTTATTGATGTTTTTCCCCCGAATTGATTTCCTAGAATTGAACAGTCACCAGAGGTAAAGTAGAGAGTGTCATGCAATTCCTATCAAGAGCAGGCACTGTACTTCATTCTATTCTTGACTGAAATACACTGGTCAATTTGAGACCAATGCATTAAACAGAAAATATCTTTGGCTCCCATAAGACTATATATGGGACAGAATAAATGTTTTATGAAGTTTAATAGAATATATTATATCTTTGCATTTCCATGATGCAGTATTTGTTTGCCTTTGGACTATAAAAAAGTTTCATTAATTAGCAAAATAAGATTATTTGTTGTAGATAGTTTATATTCATGAAAACAGATGGCTCTAAGTAAATTACACATAACTTTCCAATTATTGAAGCATTGGTTATCCCGCATTTATCTTAGCTATTTCTGGAGTTTTCCAAAGAAATAATTTAGTTATAATATTAGGTTCATGGGAATACCAGTTCTGCCCAGTAGAACTTTCTGTGATGGTGGAAATGCTATCCATCCTTCCATCCATCCATCCATCCAGCCAGCCAGCTTTCTATGCTTTGTCCAAAATAGTAACCACTATGCATATAAGACTAATTGAATACTTAATAGGTGGTTGGCTAGCTGAGTATGGTGTCCCATGCCTTAGTCTAGCATTTTGTGGGACTAAAGCAGGAAGACTACAGGTTTGAGCCCAGCCTGAGCAACATAGACATGTAGAGAGGCCCTGTCTCAAAAACAACAACAACAACAACAAAAATATATATATATGTATATATATAAAATAAAATAAAAGGCTGGAAATGTAGCTCAGTGTGAAGGCCCTGAGTTCAGTTCCCAGTACTGCACACACTCAAAAATGTAGCTGATATGACTAAAAAACTGAATTTAAATTTTAACTTTAATTAATTTTAATTTATATAGCAGTATTTTGCTAGTGGCTTCTATATTGGATAGAACAGGTATATACCATTATGTTTAATGAAACAGGATATATACAGAGCTTGACAGTGTGAATTAAACTATCAAGAGAAGTTAGATACTTTACCAAGGATTATACAATTACCTCAAAATATTAACATTTGGATTGTGATACTCAGAACCTGCTTCTTTATTCATAAATCATGTGAGACAATCAGGTTCACTGAAATTGCAGTACAGGACAGTTTGGGGGCAAAGGGTTTGGGGGTAAGGCACAGGAGAGTCATAAACCAGTATACTAATCTGTTCACTTTACAATCTACTCTCTATTAAAATTTGCTAGCGAATCCTTAAACATGTTCCGCCATGAAAATTTAATATTAAAATGTTTTAAACCAACTCATAAGGGTGAATATTTCAGAACCTCTCACAAATCCTATACTTAGTTCTAGGGATTTCATAGTTGTAAAGCAGAATAATCAGGTTTTTTATACATCTGTATATAAACTTTATCTTCTTACTTCTTTTGTGTATTCAGTGTTTCTCAACTTTTAGAATGTAAAAAAATTTCTGAAATAGATTGTGTACATAAAATTATGGGGACTCTATTGTACAGGCAATTTAAGGACAATTTTTACATAATTTATTTTTGTCTTCTGTGCTAAGGTGACTCATCTATGTGGTTCTTCTGCCTTTCTCAGTGCACAATCCTCACTCTTTTGTTTGAAATTATTTTGCGCTGAAGGTTGCTAAGCAAATCAATTCAGCAGTGCTGAAACACATTTAAAGCACTTTAAAAAATTCAAATCAGCAATTATCTGAATTTTCTAAGTTTGTGTATGCCTAGAGGCCTAATTCCTAAGAGTAGTTTCAAATAACCTAGTAAACTTCAAGCTTTTGACCATGGAATGATGGTACTTCCATGTCATTTTAGGTATTTCAAGCCAAAAGAAGCTGTACTTTTAGAATATTTTCGGGGACAATTTATGAAAAAGAAATGTTCTTTCAGGCTTTCATCATGTAAAAATGAACATTGCTTTACTCCTAGAATTTTCTAGATAAGTTGCTTAGTATCTCTTTACCTGAAAAGCGTGTCAGATAGTTTTAGATTGTCTTATAATTAATTTCTTTATGTAAATTAGTAATTTCCTTGGAATCATTGAGAAAGCTGTTAGTGCAATAAAAAACATAGTTGGGGAGGGAAGAAGAAGAGAACTAGAAAAAAAAAACTTTAATATGTACCTGTAACCACTCCCCAAGATGACTGTAAACCATATGAATTGTAAACACATACTGATAAAGTAACATAAAATTTGAAAAAAAAGACGTAGTTGTCCTTACAAAATAGTCATAGTTGAATGTATATGACTTGCGTTTTATTTATTTATTTTTTGGTTTTATTCAGGTACTTTCTATAGGATCTCCCTATGTGGTTCCACGTGGCCTTGAACTTGCTGTATAGCCCAGGCTAGCTTTGAATTTGCAGTGATCCTCCTATCTGAGCCTACCAAGTGCTGGAATTGTTACATCCCGAGGTGGATTGTGCCCTGTTGTCCTGCTAGAAAATATATTTCCCGGCGATCGTAAACCCCAGCTACAGTAAAGAATTAAAGAAACCGAGTTTAAATTAAGAGAAGACAATTTATTTAGAGGACAGTTTATTTAAAGGTGGTGAAAAAGGGGGAAAAGGAGATGATAGATAGATACTGGACGAGTAGGGAGCATTCCAAAGTGAAATACTCGTGGGCATTTCTTTGTAGCCCTTTTTTATTGAGTTTTTTCCCTTGGGTCAGCCCTTGTAATCTGATTGGCTCTTGGGCTTGTCTGTCACCTCTGCCTTGATTTTCCTCAGCTCTGTGACCTTTGTCCTTTGGCAGAGGGCAAGCTTATGGCTGGTGCCTTAGGGCTAGTTAATGCACATGTAAGAGTCTAAAGGGAGACTTTGTTTCCTGTATGTTAGTCAGATTACCTGGGACCTTCCTGTAATTAGTCTCTTTGCGTTTATCTCCTTAAGTGTTGGAATGTAGCTGCTTTTATATTTAATGTCTGATGATGCCTTTACCCTATCTTTTCCCTACCTATGGGGACCCCTGTCCCTACAGGCTTACAGGCATGTGTCACTATGCCCAGTGTGACTCTCATTTTAGATATGGTTTGTAAGTTACTGGCGATTTCAACAAGTCTACTTACAGTGACCTGTTTAAGTCAGTGATTCTTCACAAATATATGCTTGTCTTGTAAAATGTTCCACAGGTAGACAAATCAGTTCTGATTAGCACATTAAATATATTTTGGTACTTCTGAAAACACACACATTCGCACAACTGATGTCTTTCGGAAGGAATGTTTCTTTTACACACCTATTCTTTTTTTTGTTTTTGTTTTGTTTTGTTTTGGTGCCAGGGATCCAACTCAGGGCCTTGTGCCTGCAAGGCAAGCACTCTCTCCACTGAGCTAAATCCCCAGCCCTACACCTATTCTTGAAGATGGAGGTTTGCCAGGAAACTGCATCTAGAAGAAATACTTGAATAATTACGTGGGAATTGTACAAGTCTTGCCATCATTATGAGATCCACAGTAATGTAGTTTACTCAGCAGGCCTGCATCACTCATTTGACATGGCTCTTAAATTCTTCAATACTACCTGCTGTAAATGTTTTCATTCTGCATCCAAAGTGAATATTTTTTGTGCCTTCCTTGTAACACTAAACAGTGATCTGAGCAAGCACAGGCACATTTTCCTGTGTCCCGTAGTATTCTAACAAGAGTTGGCCCATACTGCATACTGGTCATTGCCTGTCCCTCTTCAAATACTTCTGCTCCTTCATTACATGACTCACTCGTTTCCTAACAAAAGTAAGGTTTTTTATCTCTTACTTTTTTGGTTTAGGGTCTACTTCTGTTTGCCTCACATTTCATCGAGTCATTTCTGAAAATATGTATTCAGTACTTATTAGGTAGATAATGGTTTGAACATATCACCCGAATTTCAAGGGTTGGAAATTCAGTCTTCAATGTAACAGAGTTGAAAGGTAGAAATTTTAAGAGGAATTTCGATGATGTAGATTAAAGCAGTTATTATGGGGGTGGCTTAATTATTATAGAAGGAGTTTGGCCACTTTCTTCAGCTCCTGTTCTCCATACACACACAGACACACTCGTACGAATGTTTCCCTGCCTTTTTCCCAGGCCATGGGATCCTGCAACAAAAAAGGTCCTCACTTGTTATGAGCCTCTTCTTGGATTCACCAGTTTCCAAAACTATAAGAAATAAATTTCTATTTTTGTAAGTCATCTAGTTTCAGGTATTTTGTTACAGCAATACAAAATTGTCCAAGAAAATATGCTGGCCATTTTGCCAAGTGACTTTTAAATGGCTGTTGCTGTGTACGAGTTCATAGTGCAGTGATGCTGTCTTCCCATTTATTTTTCCATAGTCTTCTTTTATTTCTTTGTTATTTTGATTTGTAAGATTTCCATAAATATATATTGAGCATTTACCATAGTAGAGGATTAATAAATATTTATTGAATAAAAGAGAACATACATGTGCTGAACACTATGCTACACATTGAAATGTAAGCAATCATTTACAGTACCTAGACTGAGTGTTTCAGCAGTAGTTCAGATATGTAAGAAGGCAATGATGAATTTTTGTTTGCTGCAGTAGAAGAAAAACATCATTCCTTGCTCCATCTTCCCAAATAATGACATAAATGAAAATTAAATCTAATTGAATAGGACTCGATTATGGTTTCAGGATTCATTACTCTTACTCAGTGTAGAGGCTGTGAGGCTGTGTAGTTTAGGTTATCTGTTGAAGGCTGTGAGGCTGTGTATTTTAGGTTATCGATTGAAAACATAATCACATCAGTACTTCCCTTGTTGTTCTGCCCAAAATAGCTGCTGCCTTGTAAGTCATCTCTCCTTGTGGCCTGAACCATGTAGAATCACTGGGTCTTGAGGTCGATTTAACCATTTTTGCTGTGATAACCTACACTCTTCAAACTGTGGCACAGGACACTTCCAAGGGAAATTAAGAGCTCACTGTCTTCTATGCTGGCTGAAGCAAGAGGAGCTAAAAATGGTTTTATTAATATTTTTATGTCTCTGACACTTTTTAGGCTATTAGAAAAATAAGGCTGCCAAGAAATGAATTCCACAGCAAGAGAAGACCCCATATCAGAGATACCTATCATTTTGCATCTTTCAGTAATCACACATGGTTGGTTTTGTTTGTACAGTTGTTCACTGAGCCTTTATTAAGCTGTAGTAAAAATCCATGCTCTAGAGATATAATCCTTATTCCTATGGAATTCCCATAATGCACAAGAGAAAATTGCTCTTACCGGTTTTCTTGAAGCACAGTTCAGGTTTTATACCTCAAAGTTGGATCTAATCAACCCCTAACACCTCTAATGAGTTCTGTCCCACTGTGAGACAATGGGAATTTCACTCAAAATGTGTCACTGACTGGGCCTCAAGCAGATAGCTGGTTTACTGTGGTACTGTGAACTGGGGAAGAGTACAGTGGGATATTTATATTGCAAAAGAGATACAAGGGAAAATATGGAGCATTTCAACTAGATTTCACAACAGAACATTAGCTTCAGTGACAAGTAGAGTTTGGGATATAGAATGTGACTAATACTGCAGTGATCAAGAAAATTGGTAGCTACTGTTTTTTGTCATGGGGGAAATTATTTTGGAGTTAAAATATCTAAATCACTTAGGCACCAGGTGAGATAAAAAATACTTCATTCTAGGTTACCTAAGGATGAGACATCTCATATAATTAATAATTATTAAATTGTCATGGTAGGTTGGCCTTGAAGCATCAATGGAGTAAGTCACCAACATTATTGGAAGTGAACATAAGTTCATGGGAGCTTCAAAAACATTACTTTGGAAGGATTTTGGAAGGAATTGTTTTCCATGCCTGCCAAAGTAAGTTTGCTGTCAATACAAACTGGGCAAGGCTTCAAGAGCTACCGGTATTCAGACTTCATTTCCTTTCACTATGTGCCCCAGAAGTGGGATAGCCGGGTCATATGGTAAATCTACTTATAGTTTTTGCTTGTTTTGTTTTTGTTTTGTTTTTGCATTCTAGGGGTCAGTCCTAGTGTCCCGTGCATGTTACACAAGTGCTCTACCACTGAGTTACATTCCTAGCCCAGCTATTTATATTATTTTTAGGCACCTTATAAGATTTTCCATAATGGCTGTACTAATTTACATGTCCACCAGCAATGTATAAGAGTTCTTTTTTCTCCATGTTTTCACCGATGTTTAGTTTTATTCGCATGGTTTTTGATAATAGCCATCCAACAAGGATGAGATGATACCTCATTGTAGTTTTCATTTGCATGTCTCGAATGGCAAATGATACTGAGCAATTTTTCAGTGTATTTTTTTGGTTATTTGTATTTCTTCTTTTAAGAAATGCCTATTCAGATCATTTGCCCATTTTCTAACTGGGTTACTTGTTTTGCTGTAGTTGGTTTTTAAAATTCCATTACTCCACATATTAATATTTTGTCAGATTAATAAAAATATTTTCACCTATTCTTTATATTTTCTGGTCACTCTGAATTATTTCATTTGCTATGCAGAAGCACTGTGTTTGATATAATCCTATTTTGACTATTTGTATTTCTGTTTTCTGTATTTTTAGAGTCATATCCAAGAAATAAAATGCAATCATTGCTTATACAATGTCTTAAAATGTTTCCCTGAAGTTATTTTCTAGTAATTTTATACTGTCAGGACGTACATTTAGGTCTTTGATTAATTTTGTGTTAATTTTTATGCAGGATGCGATATAGGGGTCCAGTTTAATGCATGTTGATATTTTGTTTTTCATAATAACATTTATTGAAGCTATCCTCTCTCTAAAATGTTTTTGGCACCTTTGTCAAAAATCATTTAGCTCTAGATGTGTGGGTTTCTGTGATCTCTAGTCTGTCTTACTGCTCTCTGTGTGTATTTTTATGCCAATTAAAGCATATTTCTGTTACTGTGGCTCTGTGGTATGTTTTAAAATCAGGTTTTGTGGTACTTCGAGCCCTGTTCTTTCTGTTTAAGATCATTTTGGCTATTTTGGTTCTATTATTCTTATGTTTTAGGTTTTTTTTCTAGTTTGGTGAAAGTGTTATTGGTACTTAGTGGGGATTGCATGAGATCTGTAAATTATTTTGGGTGTCATGGCCATTTAACAATATTAATTCTGTGATTGAGTGAATATGAGAAGTTTCCCCTTTCATCTCTTCTTTGGTTTCTTTCATCAGTGTTTCATAGTTTTCAGTACAGAGGTCTTTCAATTCCTCAGTTAAATTTATGCCTTGATTTTTTTTTCCTCTCTTTTGTAGATAAGCGAATGAGATTGCTTTCATGAGGTCTTATGCAGCAATCTCATTATTTGTATATAAAAATATTACTAATTTTATATGTTGATTTTTTTTATCCTGCAACATTACTGAGTCTGTTTATCAATAGTAATAGTATTTTCATGCACCCTTTAGATATTTTCTAATTATAGTATCATATTATCTGCAAAGAAAGGTAATTTGGCTTTCTCTGTTCTTATTTGTATGACTTTTTTATTTCTTACTCTTGTCTGATTGTTTTGGTAAAACTTCTAGTACTTTTTCAAATGGGAGTGGAAAGTGGATTCTTAACTTTTTCCAGATCTTAGAGGAAATGCTTTCAGTTTTCCCTCAGTCATTATTATATTGGCTCTGAGTTTTCTTTTATAGCCTTTGTTGACTTGTAATCCTTTCATTCCTAATTTGTTTGGAGGTTTTGTCATGAAGGGATGTTGAATTTTGTCAAAGGCTTTCTCTGCATCTAACGAGATCATAAGATTCCTGTACTTCATCTTATTGAAGTATTTACAATTGATTTGTGTTTGTCCAACAATCTTTGCATCACTGGGATAAACCCAAATTGCTTGTGATAAATGATATTTTAGATTTGCTTTTTGATTTGATTCACTGATATTTTGTTGAGAATGTTTGTATCGATTCTTACCAGGAATATTGAGCCGTAGTTTTCTTTCACTTTTTTTTTTTTTTTTTTTAATCCTTGTTGCCTTTTGGTGTCAGAGTAATCTTAGCCTAATACAGTGGGTTTGGAAGAGTTCACTCACTTCCAATTTGGAATACTTTTGAGAAACACCGTTGTTAGTTTTTCTTTAGAAATTTGATTGACTTCAGGAGTGATGTTATAGGGGATGGGACGTTTCTGTTGGCAGACATTTTATTACTGATTCAGTATCACAGCTCCTTATTTAATCATTATTGGTTTCTAGGTTTTCCATGTCTTTCTTTTTCTTCTTTTTTTAGTCCTGGAGAATGAATGTAGGACCTTCACACTGAGCTACATCTCCATGTACAACTATTTTTCTTTTTTTCTTTTTTCTTTTTTTTCCCTTGAGACAGGGTCTTGCTATGTTGCTAAATTGCCCAGGATGGCCTCAAACATTGTCTTCCTTCCTCGGCCTCCCAGAGTGGTGGGATTACAGGCATGTGTAATCACACCCAGCTGTTCTCTCTGTCTTCATGGTTCATTTCCCGTAGGTTATATGTGTCCTGAAATTTATCCATTTTTTTCTAGATTTTAGAATTTGTTGGCATATAGTTATTTTTAGTATTCCTTAATGATCCTATGTGTTTTTGTGTTATCCATTGTAAAGTTACTTTTTTTCCTCAATAATTTTACTTATTTTGCTCTTCTGTCTTGTTTTTTTTTACTGAGTCCAAGGGTTTGTCAGTTTTGTTCATCTTTTTAATGAACTCTATTTTTTTTTTTTTTAGTCTCTTTCATTTATTTCTGCTCCAGTTTTTGCTGTTTCTTTCTTACTACTAATTTTGCGTTTGGTTTTCTCTTGCTTTTCTAGATGCTTCTGATGCATCATTAGGTTGTTTACTTGAAATATTTCTTCATTACATAGCTATTTATTGCTATAGATTTAATTTTTAGTACTTTTTTTCTGTATCCTATGAGTTTTATTTTGTTTTTCATTTACATTTATTTCAAGGCATTTTAGAAATTCCTTTTTGATTTCTTTAGTGGCTCCTTGTTTATTCAGTAGCATGATATTTAGTCTCCATGAATTTATGTCATACCTGGAGTATATTTTATCACTGATTTCTTGTTTTATTTCTTTGTAGTCAGTGACACTAAATGGTATGATCTTGAATTTTTAAAAATGTGTAGAGTCTGTTTTGTGGCCAGAAATATGATCTACTCTACTGAATGTTCCATGTCCTGAGGAAAAGAATGTGTATTCTCTAGGTATTAGATGAAATGTCTCCTAAGTCTATTTGCTCTGTAGAAAGTTCAGCTCTGATGGCTAATGCTTGACTTTTCCTTTTGTATGATCTGTTGGTTGATGGAAATGTTGTGTTGATGTTTCCTACTTCTATTTTGGATTCCATTTTCCCTATATGTCTAAAAATGCTTGTTGCATAAAATTGCTTGCTCTAGTATTAGGTCCATATACATTAATAAGTGTTACATATTCTTGTTTAATTAATTCCTTCATTGTTATAAAATGACTTTTTTTTTACACTTGTATCTTTAGGACAATTTTCTCTATTACACGTGCTTGCTTTTGTTTTCCATTGGTATGGAATAACTTTTTCTACTTTTTCTTTCTCAGTCTTTGTGTGTCTTTGCTGTCAAAGTGAGTTTCTTGCAGGCAGCATATCATTGAATCTTGTTTTTGTATTCATTCTGCCAGTCTGTTTCTTTTAATCAGGACATTTAGAACACTTGTATTAAAGATTATTATGAATATGTAAGGACTTTATTTTATTAAATTTCTTCTCTTTTAAATACTGTATTTTCCTCTGTTCTGCTCGTCTTCATTTTGGTAGCTTCGTCTTTCATTGTATTGATAAAGTTTGATTCTTTGCTTTTTCTCTTTTGAATGTCTACTGTAACAGTAAATTTTGTACCTCCATATTTTTAAGTGATGATAGTTACCTTTTTCCATAATCTGTGGATCAAGGACCCGCTTAAGCATTTTTTGTTTTCTTTTCTGATGGTGACGAATACCCTATTTTTGACTGTCTTGAAAAGTCTTTACTGCTTCCTCATTTGTAAAAGACTGCTTTGCTGGGTAAATACTCTTGGTTGGTGTTTATTTATTTTTTTTTTTTCAGAACTCCGAATATGTTATTCTCTTCCCTCCTAGTCTGTAAAGTTTCTGTTGGAAAATTCGCCTTTAGTGTAATTGAAAGTCCCTGAATATCGATTTAGTGCTTTTCTCTTGTAGTATTTAGAATTCTCTCTTTCTCTTATAATTTTGATAGTGTTATAATGTGAGGGCTGCAGATCTCTTCTGATAATGTCTACTTGGAGTTGTTTGGACCCCTTGTATTGGATATCCACATCTTTCCCTCGATTAGAAAAATTTCACCTATTATTTCATTGAATAGGTTTTCAATATCTTTACTTTTGTGTTTTGGGTACTCCCAAAACTGCGAACATTTTTTTGTTTAATGATATACCAAAGATCTTGAAGCCTCATTTTCTTTTAACTTTTTTGCCTATTTGGCCAACATATTTTGAAGGACTTGTTTTCAAATTTGGATATTATTCTGCTTGGTCTAGTCTGTTTTGGGACAAGATTTCAACTGCACTTTTATTTGATATTTAAACTCTTCAATTCCAAGATTTTTGTTTTATTCTTTCATAAAATCTGTTTCTTTACTGAATTGCTCATTTTTATCAAGTGTCATTTT
This sequence comes from Hystrix cristata, assembly GCA_004026905.1. Taxonomy (NCBI): domain Eukaryota; kingdom Metazoa; phylum Chordata; class Mammalia; order Rodentia; family Hystricidae; genus Hystrix; species Hystrix cristata. Next base: position 5,435 of record PVJO010023447.1, on the reverse strand, counting down.
CCCGATTTTGTTTGTCTGTATTCTCTTCAATATCATTGAACTTCTTTATTATTTTAAAATCTTTATGAGGTATTTTGTACATATAATTTTCTTCGGAATCTGTTGCTAGAAAGTGATTACAGTCTTTTGAATGCTTTCTGTTATCTTGTTTTTTGTCATCTTTCTTGTGCTTCTACATAGGAATTTGCATATCTGATGGATCATTTATCTCTGCTGTTTCTATGGTGTGGCCTTACTGGCAGATGGGCTCCTCTTGAAGATATATCTTGGGGTATTGGTTTGATACCCAGTGTTCGTTTTGGTTCCAGCTGATCACCAGAATGTAGTCTGCCTTTGGCTCTTTCAGCTATAATGAATAACTGTGCACACAGTGTGTGATATGAGAGAGTTCGAAAGACCCACTGTTTCTGGCAGGGTGAAGAAGGACTGGGACAATCATGTCTCCAGCAGGTGTAGTATGTACAGTGAATATGTGAGGTGCTCACCATATAGCCATGATGATAATGGGAGTGGTGAGACCAGTCAGGGTGATGAATATTTTCTTAAACATTTCTGAGGTGATCTCTGCTCCTGGCAAGGACCTATGTCACTGGCAGTCATACCTGCTATGGTGGGCCTGAAGCATCTGCCTTCAGGTAGACCATGACACACTCATACACACTACATGTGATGGGGCAGCCACGACAACTCTGACTCTTGCACTGAGTAGCATATACCCAAATGTGAGAGGAACATATACCCATAGTTGGTGCCAGGGTAGAGTGCCAGCTGTGGGACCCATGGTGATGGCTCTTGCCCCTGACAGGAGAGAAAGAGGTACATACTCACGCATGGTGGGTAGGGCATGCCTACAGCAGGACTGCACCAGCGCCTTTCTTCAGTCCTGGTATTGGCATGAATCTACCCATGGCTAGTCATACTCATCCCCAAACACAAGTTCTCTGGCCTTAGTTTTTGAGATCATCGCCCTCCATTCTTCTCTGTTCTTAAACCCTGTATCCTCACTACACTGAGCAGTCTTGGGTGCTGGTGTCACCATTACCCTAATGGGACGTGTTGGACCTGTGAGACTGCAGTCTCCCAAACCAGTGAGGCGCATTGTCCCTGAAGTGTGGGGGATAGAGATATATGCAGGGTTTTGGGAGCTCTGGAGCAGAACAAATGTAGACAGTAGCTCCCCTCTCATGATGTGACCCAGCCACAGCGCCTGGGCTCTGTGGGTTTATGGGGAGATGATGTGAATTCTCTTTCCTGTAGCATAGCTTCTGCACAGAGTCCAGAGTGCTCCCTGATTGGGATGCAAATCTGTGATGGCTGTGAAACTTTTCTCTGTCTCTTGACGCCATCCCTACTGATAGACTTGCTGGGACTCTCCCTTTCTGTCCTTTAATTGCAAAAAAAGGGAATCCCTCTTTCCACCCCCAAACCACCTGGTGACCCAGGATGGCAGTTCCAGGGTATCTTCTTTGTCTCTTTTTCTTTACTGTTGTTCCAGGTCTCCAAGTTGCATGAGCTTTCAGTTCCTCCCTTGCTGATTTCCAGCATTCACTCATGGTCACTTGAAATACAACTTTCTAGCACTTGTTCTTGTTTTTTTGTCAAGAAGGAAGTGAGTGCTAGGCACCTCTCTTTGACCATCTTGGAAATCTTGCCCAGAAATCTTTGGTTATTTGAGATCTGGCCATAGGTGCTCTTTTGTTTGTGTGTGTGTGTGTGTGTGTGTGTGTGTGTGTGTGTGTGTGTGTGGGCTGGGGATCGAACTCAGGACCTTGTGCTTGCAAGGCAAGCACTGTAACCAAAAAGTTGCTCATGGACTTTTCATATTCTGTTATGGTTGAGCAACACTGTTCTATGGGAGGAAATTTTTCATTAGCTTTCGATCCTTGTACTTCCCCAGTGCTGCTGCATTATATTTAAGTATGGTTGAAATTGTCAGAGACATAGTAAAGAGGAATTCCTATGTTAACCCTGTCTGTCTTACCCTAATCCAAGATGATATTTATAAAGAAAAATCTTTAAAATCTCTACACACCGTCCAACATTAGTTCCCAAGTGTCATTACAAAAATGATCTTTCAGTGCATTGTTTCAATCATTATTACTGAGTATTACCATAAAAAGTTATTAAATGTCATCTGCAATATCACTTCATTGATTCCATCAGAAAGTTCTGTATAAAAAATGCTTTGTTTTTCTTTCTCCTTTCTTTTTTCTTTCTTCCTTCCCTCCCATTCTCTTTCCCTCCCTTCTTCATTTCTTTTTACCTTCCTTCCTTTTCTTTCTCCCTCCCTTCTTCCTTCCTTCCTTCTTTCCTTTCTTCCTTCCCTCCTCCCCCTTTTTTTCAGTGCTTATGATTGAAACCAGTGCCTTGCCCTGACTCACATCCTCATCCTTGTATATTTTTTATTTTGAGACAGTACCTCATTAAATTTGTCTAGGCTGGATGGGAATTTGTTATCTTGTGCCTCAGCCTCCTGAGTAGCTGGGATATAAACAGGTGCTGCCACACCCCACAAGATAGTGATATTTTCATTTTACAAGTTGAGAAGCTGAAAAAAAAATCATACTGACTTGTGTCTAAATAATTCATTTTTGTAGACTTCACTAAAATTGCTTTAGGAGCTACTTTGCTGGAGAAAAGCCATCTTCATGTCGATATAACCAATAGGGGAGGTTGGTATCTGGAGTGAATACAAAATGTTAATTAGAAAGGCAGATGGGTAATATAGATGAGAACAAAAATTAAATGTCACAAAGCAAAACTTTCTAAGTTTAGAGACAGAAGCATTTACATTTAATATGACTTCTGCTACTGATTCTTAAATACTGTACTTTCCCTAATCACTTCTTTCTTAATAGTACCTGATTGCACTTGACTTTTTAGTGTACTTTAGTTGATTAGTGAACTAGCTTCATCAGGAGAGAAGTGTGTGTGTGTTTAGGAGGTTCTGCGAGAGCCTACGAGAAAAATACAACATTTTTAGTGCTATTTTTAATGACAGAGTGAATAAAAAATAATGTGTAGCCAAAATTCCTTTTAGGAATCAGTCACTTCAGTCCTGCCACATTCTGTGGGGATCCCAAGTATATATTAATGACCTTCTCATTTTATCGTCTTGGGAACACATACAGTGTCCTTTTCTACCACAGCAGCAGGAATTCTAATCCCAGTCACGGTGTATGAGATTCAGGAGACTCTATAGGCGAAGAGAGAACTATTTCAGAAGGAAAATAAATCTCCCTGAAGAATCCCCAAGCAATTTACCAAAATTTAATCAGTCTGTTATTATGGTTTCAAATAAACTCCACTACTTTATTACCCCTTAATAAACATACACTGAAATTTATTTAAAATGTCACAGGGGATGTTCTGGATTAGAAACAATCCTTGACGTTTAATAGACTGTGTGTTCCTTTTATTGCACTAGAAATATTAAATTGGTATTTTATTTAAGGTTCCAAAATATTTGTTCATATCGTACCATCCAGAAATACATTTTCAAGTATTGCATGTTGTCACAACTACTATTCTTTGCAAATATTTTTGAAGCATTGCACAGCTAATTTTAGAGAATTGTAAGTAATTATAGTGAAATATACTCCTCTTACACACACACACACACGCACGCACGTGCACGCACGCACACACACACAGAAACAAACACAAACACACCATGACACAGTGGAGACTTTTCAATAACCTTGAGAGTTTGTGAGCGTTCTCCTTCCTTGCAATGTAACAATAAAGCATTTTATTTCTTCTGTAGTGGGTAAGGGAATGACTAGAACAATATAAGACTGGACACACCAGGAATAGAACAAATAAAGTGGTTAAACTCAAATTTCAGTTTATGGTCAACTTATAAAAACTTGACTATATCATTTCTTTTCTCTAGTGAACAGACTGGCTGGTATGGATGGTGGGTCATGTGACATTTACCTCCTTAAATGTGGATTTTTCCTTTCTTATCAGATTATCACAAATTGATTCATCTCAAATTTCACTAGCCATATGCTTCTTGCCTAGTTCTTACTATACTGTAAACATAGTTACATTTTCTATTTATTTTAGTATGCCTCAAGATCATAATATGATTTTATTTGATTTTAAATTCTTAGTTTATGTTGTGTGCTACCTGATACACTGTGGAAGATGCAATATAGGTTTACTAATCTAATAGCAGATTAGTCATTCTTTGAAATAGCAAGGAAGAGAAGCTGTGGATTATCTTATCGGAAACTGAATTTATCCAAGGATATTGGTAAGCTATAGGGTACATATCCAAATATATTTTCCTTTTTTTGCTGCATATTCTTATCAAGTGTAATCTTCGCAGGGATTTTTGAACAAAGTATCTTGGGCTTGAGAATCCAGGAGACAGACATGAAACCCAAACCCAGGATTTTCTCCTGGGAGGGTGACTTGATTGATTCATTGAAAAATCACCTTCTAATTATTTATATTCCCTAGATTTCCCAGGTCTCTTTTGTGCTTAACCTTTATGAAATTTGATGCTTTACGTTTTTTTTTTTACTTTTTTATAATCCTTTACAGAAGTCTTTTTTATTTAACCAGTTTTGCTTTCAACCAAAAGTTTAATTTCTTTCCAAATAAAGACACTGTACAAAATATTGATCATAGTGAAGAAAAAATTACTGATTTCTTATTCCCTTTACCTCAAAACAAAACAAAAATCACCAAACAAATGGACACATAGATTATTCCTGTTGCAAGATCACACATAGGATATTGTTTCTTGGAATATAATATAATTAGGAAAGAAATAATCTTTTTGTTTTTCTAACCTGTGCATCTGGCTGTCTTGATGCTGGTGATTTGTTAACTTTGTTGAATATTTCACTTCTTTTTCCAGGAAAATCACAACCTGTTCTGTTGAATTGTATCTTTGCTAATCAAGAATCAAGACTTTTTTTGAACAAGTGTGTGATATTTATTTTCTGGTGAGTCAGTTAAAATGAAACAGCTGCTAGGAGTGAAAACACCAAAATTTGGTACACAAAGGTCAAGTCTACACATCGAACTCTAAATGGAAGATGATTATAATGATCTACAGGGTTTGTAGAGAACTTACTTTTTAATTATGGGATTTGTAGCTTGTTTTCTTTGCTGTAGTACACCGTGAATCATGCAAGCAGGTCAAGAGACTATTATCTTTCTCTATTTTTAAAGGTATATGGTTTATTTATTTATTTGTTTGTTTGTTTGTTTGTTTATTTATTTTTTAAACCAAGAACATGTATTGGTACATTCTACATACAATGGTCACATTCATTACATTAATTCTGTACCTATACATGATGTATCTTGGTTCTCCCCCCTCTTCCCCCCTCCCCTCTGCACCCTCCCTCCCTATTTACAGCAGGTTCATTCATCATTTTCCATATTTTCCCATTCCCCTCTCTCCCCTGTTGCCT